>JAOWBW010002417.1:0-82971 GCA_026119855.1 Campanula takesimana
GAATGTTGGGTTTGAATCTTGATCTTGGTTGATGAATTGTATGATTGAGTCCCCGTTCTAGTTATAAGTTGTTTTGGTTCATATCAACTGCTGGGTGGAAGATTGATTGTGTTTGATTTTGAGTGTGGTGAGAAATGGGTAAGAAATCATGAACCCAGCTCTGTTTTCCCGGCTGGAATCCAGACCAGGCGCCCGCCGCCTGGACCCAAGCGCCCGCTGCATACCCTTTCCTGATGGCCAGACCTTCTGGTCATTCAGGCGCCCGCCGCCCCATGCCAGGCGCCCGCCCGCTCACTGTTCCAAGATTTGGTCCTTTTTGCTTGTTTTAACTAAATGGCTTAACTAGTTTAGGTACCTTCTTCTAATTAACTTAAGATAACACCGTGGAGCACTTTAGTAATTAAAATTGGTTCCTTTGTGAACAATAGTGTTATGTGATTTGATCAAGTATTGTTGGGCATCTTATGATGTGTTCGTGTTTGTTCCAACCGAATTGAATTTCGCGTAAGACTTGGTCTAGGTTTAGGCGATGTCCTATAGTACCTAGAGGGTTGTTATTGAACACCAAGGTGTAGGGTTTAGTCCTGTCGTGATCATGTTCTAAATGGGTAACCTTTCGGATTCGTTTGGGGTGTTTAGAATGGGTTCGTTATGAACGGAGATAAAGCGTGAATTGGCAATTGGGTACCTACGGTTTGATTAACCTTAAGATGTATTCATTCGGATTTCTTATTTGGAATTCCAGGTGTGATGAGATGGTTGAGTTCATAGTCCTAGTATATCTTTGAGTAAATGTTTATGGTCATTTTGGTAATAGTCATTGTGCCATTAGTGAGCGACCGTTTGGTTGTGCTCTTTATGACTAACTTGTGGGTATCATATATAGGATGTATTGGTACGTGCCTTATCTTGGAATCATTATGTGTTTAATGGCAATGTTGTTGGACTCTTTTATGAGAAACTCCTTGTGCTATTGTTGTTGAACTCTTCTTGAGTAATCGTTTGCATCTTTTATGGTGATTAATTGGTATGGTTCCCTACTTTGGAATCCTTACTGTTTACCGTGCTGTATTTTATTACTTAGCATTATTGAAAGTCCAGCTGGTTATTTGTGTATCGAGTCAGGCAATGGATAATGCTATAATGGCACGAGCCAAGTCCAGTATAGCATCGCCCATTGGTCCTTCTGTCCTCATCCAGATTGGCCTTGGTTGGGATGAGCTAGCTCCGTTGTGGGTATTCTAGCTAATCGTTTTGGAGCATGACTTTGTGGCATGGCTCCCGCCCCTTGTGGCACTTTATCATTGTTATTGGTTCCGGTACCGGGTTTCTCTTCAGCTTTTATGCTACTATGAAGATGGTTTGTTTGATTGATGGGTTGATTGGTCGCTTCTGACCGGGTTTTCTCTTCAGCTTTCATGCTACTGTGAAGATGATGATTGTGGATTGTTGAAGCTGCGCAGCGACCCTTTATTGGTTCTATCAGTTGGGAAACCTTGGCTAATATCCTTTGTTATGTGTTTACTTTCCGCTGCTATCTGTTGACTGTTAATTGTTTCATGCTATGTGATATTTATCATTGTTTATTGCTTATTGCATTATAGCATGTCATGTAGTTGCATTAGTAACTTACTGAGATTTTATCTCACCCCGTTTATTTCCATCTTTGTTTTCCTTACCCCCCCCAGGAGGAAAAGGATTAGGATTCGCGGATCGAGGAGGACGTCGAGAGGATTGAGATTTTGGGGCAGGTTGTTATGGATCGGTTTACATTATTTAAATGTATAACCTTTTGGGGATAGTTTTACCATTATTGACGTCATTAAGAATTGTATATTTTATTCTTTTGGTATAAGCTGTGGAGCTTATGTTAGATGCACTTTGTTGATTTAAACTTGGATTTGTAAAACCTTGTGTTATCATCTTTTGGTTCAAAATGGAATTTTTAACTTCTATATTTTAGAGTTTTGGTTTTAAGTCGACGTCCAGATCGCGGTCTCGGGCCCGCGGGGTCTGGGGTCGCGACAGTTGGTATCAGAGCTATGGTTTGGCTCTAAGTATAAGTCTAAGTGGACTAGTATGACCTAGGAGGGTAGTGTGTTCGGAGTGAGTAACAATTGTTGTTTTATGCAGGTACTTGTTTGAATGGCTCGAAGGAGAAGTGGTGAAAGTAATACCGGTAATGCAAATCAGAATGAAACAAGGGATGAAGCCCGTGCAATGTTTCAGGGCATGTTTGAGGCGGCCATGAAGGCCATACATGATCAGGTCCGAGGGTAGAACAAGCACCACCACCCCGCTATGGATTGGAATAATTTCTGAAATTGAAACCGGTTGAGTTCAATGGGGAACCCGATGTAAGGAAGGCCGAGCTATGGATTGAGTCGATGGAGAAAATTTATGATGTCTTTGGTTGCACCGATGAAGACAAGGTCCGGTTCGCGGCTTACAAACTTGTGGAAGCCGCCGAGCATTGGTGGAAGGGTGTTAAAGCGAGTTGGGATGATACCCACACCGTGTATGCATGGGAATTGTTTGTGCGAAAGTTCAAGGAGCATTTCATTCCGGTAGTGGATCAAAACCGAAAGGAGATCGAGCTTCTCAACTTGGAGCAAGGTTTGTAGTCTATAGCTCAATACTCGGCTAGTTCACAGAATTAGCCCGGTATTGTGACTATCTTGTGAGGACCGAAGAACAGAAGGCTATGAGATTCATCCGGGGTTTGAAGACTTCTATTCGTACTCAACTTATAGCCCAGAGGATTGTGACATTTCAGGATGCGGTAGACCGGGCATACTTGATCGAGCAAGATATTGGGGAGCATAAGAGGAAGACCGAGGTTGCAAATACGGGTAAACAAGTAAGCCATGCTAAATCTCAACCACAACACCGTTCAGATAACCGAGGTAATTTGGGAGCACCATCTCAGTTTAAGAACAAACCGCGCTAGGGAATCAGGGTACTACTCCGGGAAACAAGGGAAACAAGGTAGGTGGCTTTGCACTTACTGTCAGAGAGAAGGCCATTTGGAGGATAAGTGTTGGAAGAAGCAAGGAAAATGTATCAATTGTGGTCAACTGGGTCACTTCATAAAAGATTGTCCGAGGTTTAAGGTTCAATCATCAGGCACAGGAACCAGTACTTCACCGGGTCAGAAGAGAGATGCTTCGGGGAACCCTAAGATATAGGGTAGAGTAATTGCGATCAATCAGCACTCACCAGGTAACGGATAAATTTCAGGAGGTATTATTTAGCGTAGTGAGAGCAAGCGCGTGCATTATAGGATCATCGCATCTATGTGTTTCTGTGCATTTAGTTGCATTTATTACTTCTGAGTCTTTGACTTATGTATTGTAGGTGTCTACTCCTATGGAGGAGTTTAGGGTATCTGATGAAGTCTTATGTGCTTATGATGTGATTAAGTATGGTTATGTCTCACCTGCTAAATTAGCCATGTTGCTATTACAAGATTTTGATGTTACTATTGCTTTAGTCTATTGTTGAAGGGGGATTGATGTATTCTCCATTCCTAATTTCTTAAAACTGTTTGAGACCGTTCCTTTGGGTAGAGTTATACCTATCTTTTCTTAATTGAAATCCGAGTATTTAGTTTCGGTCAATTTGTTGGGTGTATTTATCATTCGTAAGATTTTCATTTTCTTCCGAATAGTACCTAATGTTCGAAGGGAAACTTGGGGTTAAATTGCATTGTTTTGTTACAAGGTTGTAGTACTGATAATTAGATCAATATCTATATTGTAACGGTTGAGTTGTAAAAGTTGAGGATTCAACCGAGGGTTTCTTGTTAAGAGATTTCGTTTCCTTTTAGTACATCTCCGTGAGTACATCGAGATTGATTAGTATGGAGGGATGCGTGAATTGTTATGGGTAATGAGTGTATGGTGGAATGTATAATCGATAATGGTGGTAAGCGTGTTAAGTTAGAAAGGACTAATAAGTACATTTTGGGAGAGTAACAATTTCTCGACCTATGTTAAAGGCATTTTGAATTTTGGTTAGATAGTGGTTCTATGGTCCTAAATCTCTCCTTGGTGGCGTTTCGCGATTTGGACCAAGGGTATGTGAAGAAAGTCGAGTATCAATATTTGGGCATAATTAAAGAATATTGTGATTTTGTAATGGAGCTATTGGAATGAGGCTAGCTAATTAGTTTATGATTTTGGTAGTACCATTGAGCCTAAGTATCATTAGGTTAATAAATGTATGCGTGAGAGACTAACTTGGGTTAGCTATTGAGATTTGAGATTTGTTGATTTCCTTGGGTTTATGAGCACGGATTATAATTTAAATGGGAGTTAGAGAAAATCTTTTGAAGATGAAATTTGGATCGTTTTGCGGACTATTGAGTATATTGAATTGTTTAGGCTTCAAGACCGGATTAATGAGAGATGAGAGTATAACATAGATTAAGTGGACACTTTGTACGAGAAATTTTGGGGTTGTATGGTACTATTAATTTAAGGTGTTAACTCAAAGTGAAAGCACTATAATGGTAATCCATAGAGATGTAGCCATTTCGATGAATATTGTGGAAATAGAAATTCATTTAGCCTTTTTATATTTTAAAAGCTAATTAGGCTCGGGATGGTGATGTTTGAATTTCTGGGGAATACTACTAAGTATGTGATTTACAAAGGAAACACCTTTGCAGTGTAATTAAGGTTATGAATAAGATGAGCTTAGGATATCTCGAGAGTTATGTTTGGGAGCAATTGGGATTCTCCAATTTTGATTATGGATTCTAATTAGTAGTGAAGGTTATGATTGAAGGAAGTTATGTGCGAGAGGTCGTGGTATGGTGAACATTATTTAAGATTGCTACGTGGTGGTTTAGAATGGATGATTGAGGAATTTGGGAAATGACGGAAACTATCGTATTAATGGCTACTTGATCATTCGGGTAGGTCTCGTTAAAATTCGGGCCGAATTTTCTTTAAGGGGGAGTGAATGTCACGACCCGAAAACTAGGCTCTATTTTATTGGTAATAAATAATTATTATTTATTTATTTGCTTATTTATTTATTTAAATTATTATTTATTTAAATATTATGTGTGCATATTATGTTTCATAATAATTATGCCTAGCAGTTTTATTTGGGTCATTTGTGCTAGTGTAGAAGTGTTGGGTCTTAATTGTTAGTAGGGAGTGCAAGTATTTGTGTGTAGTGTGGAAGAAGGGGCCTAAGTGTAAGTTTATGAAAAAGGTTTTAACACTCCCTCCCTACTCCTTCTCTTCTCCTTACCTCTTCCATCACCCTACTCCCTCATTCTTCTCTCCCAGCACACCTCCCTCTCTCTCTCTACATTGGGTAAGTTTTCTTTCTCTCTTCTCTCTTCATTTTCTTCTTCCTCCTCTCATTATTTCTCATTTCTTAAAACATGAATCTTGTTTAGATCGTCGATAGGATCGTAAGAATCCAAGAAATTTCGAGTTCCGTCACCTTTGAGAAAATCCGGGTAAGTTGCTTTTCCCCATTTTTTATGCTAAAATGTTCATATCATGTTTATATTATGCTTGATGTGTTATATTTGAAGTTTGGTTGAGTTTGGAGTTTATTTGGAATTTATTTGGAGGTTTGGTCAAAAATGGTGATTTTAGGAATGTTGGGTTTGAATCTTGATCTTGGTTGATGAATGGTATGATTTGAGTCCCCGTTCTAGTTATAAGTTGTTTTGGGTTCATATCATATGCTGGGTGGAAGATTGATTGTGTTTGATTTTGAGTGTGGTGAGAAATGGGTAAGAACATCATGAACCCAGCTCTGTTTTCCCGGCTGGAATCCAGACCAGGCGCCCGCCCGCCTGGACCCAAGCGCCCGCCTGCATACCCTTTCCTGATGGCCAGACCTTCTGGTCATTCAGGCGCCCGCTCGCCCCATGCCAGGCGCCCGCCGCTCACTGTTCCAGGATTTGTCATTTTTGCTTGTTTTAACTAAATGGCTTAACTAGTTTAGGGTACCTTCTTCTAATTAACTTAAGATAACACCGTGGAGCACTTTAGTAATTAAAATTGGTTCCTTTGTGAACAATAGTGTTATGTAATTTGATCAAGTATTGTTTAGGCACCTTATGATGTGTTCGTGTTTGTTCCAACCGAATTGAATTTCGCGTAAGACTTGGTCTAGGTTTTAGGCGATGTCCTATAGTACCTAGAGGGTTGTTATTGAACACCAAGGTGTAGGGTTTAGTCCTGTCGTGATCATGTTCTAATATGGGTAACCTTTCGGATTCGTTTGGGGTGTTTAGAATGGGTTCGTTATGAACGGAGATAAAGCGTGAATTGGCAATTGGGTACCTACGGTTTGATTAACCTTAAGATGTATTCATTCGGATTTCTTATTTGGAATTCCAGGTGTGATGAGATGGTTGAGTTCATAGTCCTAGTATATCTTTTGAGTAAATGTTTATGGTCATTTTGATAATAGTCATTGTGCCATTAGGGAGCGACAGTTTGGGTTGTGCTCTTTATGACTAACTTGTGGGTATCATATTTAGGATGTATTTGGTACGTGCCTTATCTTGGAATCATTATGTTTTAATGGTCAATGTTGTTGGACTCTTTTATGAGAAACTCCTTGTGCTATTGTTGTTGAACTCTTCTTGAGTAATCGTTTGCATCTTTTATGGTGATTAATTGGTATGGTTCCCTACTTTGGAATCCTTAGCTGTTTACCGTGCTGGTATTTTATTACTTAGCATTATTGAAAGTCCAGCTGGTTATTTGTGTATCGAGTCAGGCAATGGATAATGCTATAATGGCACGAGCCAAGTCCAGTATAGCATCGCCCATTGGTCCTTCTGTCCTCATCCAGATTGGCCTTGGTTGGGATGAGCTAGCTCCGTTGTGGGTATTCTAGCTAATCGTTTTGAAGCATGACTTTGTGGCATGGCTCCCGCCCCTTGTGGCACTTTATCATTGTTATTGTTTCCGGTACCGGGTTTCTCTTCAGCTTTTATGCTACTATGAAGATGGTTTGTTTGATTGATGGGTTGATTGGTCGCTTCTGACCGGGGTTTTCTCTTCGGCTTTTATGCTACTGTGAAGATATGGATTGGTGGATTGTTGAAGCTGCGCAGCGACCCTTTATTGGTTCTATCAGTTGGGAACCTTGGCTAATATCCTTTGTTATGTGTTTACTTTCCGCTGCTATCTGTTGACTGTTAATTGTTTCATGATATCTGATATTTATCATTGTTTATTGCTTATTGCATTATAGCATGTCATGTAGTTGCATTAGTAACTTACTGAGATTTTATCTCACCCCGTTTATTTCCATCTTTGTTTTTCCTTAACCCCCCCCAGGAGGAAAAGGATTAGGATTCGCGGATCGAGGAGGACGTCGAGAGGATTGAGATTTTGGGGCAGGTTGTTATGGATCGGTTTACATTATTTAAATGTATAACCTTTTGGGGATAGTTTTACCATTATTGACGTCATTAAGAATTGTATATTTTATTCTTTTTGGTATAAGCTGTGGAGCTAATGTTAGATGCACTTTGTTGATTTAAACTCGGATTTGTAAAACCTTGTGTTATCATCTTTTGGTTCAAAATGGAATTTTTAACTTCTATATTTTAGAGTTTTGGTTTTAAGTCGACGTCCAGATCGAGGTCTCGGGCCCGCGGGGTCCAGGGTCGCGACAGCCTCAATCTATTCGAACTCAGACGAGAAAACAGAGAGAAAAGAGGCGATTTTGAGAGGGAAAACTCCATCAATATCCAAATTTTCTTACTCGGATTCCTCAAGTATTGATCATGGCGGGACGGGCACGCGCGGGTTATTCTAGAGGGCGGAGAGGAGGCTAGACATGGCTCGAAACTTTCGGGGCTACACTATCAATCTCCGGGATGAGGGAGAGGGTTTCTACAAGTCTCCCACAATTCACTTGTGCCATGGCGACGGGGTAAGCATTCTTCCTACTCACATTTGAGCCTTGCACGTCTTTCCTAGGCCTAGGGTTCTTGTCCATGCCATTTGAGATCTTCGCATTTCTTGACGCGATTTCATGAAATTGACCTCATTTTTGTGTCATTGGGACCATTAGGGACGTGAGTATGTGCTCATTGCCTCATTTGGACATGCCTAGCTAAACTTCCCAAAATCAAAGTATGTTGCCCGTGGTCCATGCATAAACTACTTGTACCTTAGGTTCGACTAGTCATTTTGGCACAGTTAAGTGCATGCTAGCATTTCCTAGGATAAGTTGTTGTATGTTTGTGGGGGAAATTATGGGATGGGCACATTATTGTTGAGACCAAAATGTCAATTTCTCCGAAAGTGACTATGACTTTTCGGGACGGAAAGAATATGACCCTTGAAAATGACTTATGCATTTTTTAAAGGAGACGGGAACTTTTCTCCAAAAATGACCCTTAAAATGACTTATGCAATATTAAAGGGGACTGAAACTTTTCTCCAAAAATGGCCCATAAAATGACTTATGCAATTTTAAAGGGGACAGAAACTTTTCTCCAAAAATTGACCCTTAAAATGACTTATGCAATTTTAAAGGGGACGGGAACTTTTCTCCAAAATGACCCTTAAAATGACTTATGCAATTTTAAAGGGGACGGAAACTTTTCTCTAAAAATTGACCCTTAAAATGACTTATGCAATTTTAAAGGGGACAGAAACTTTTCTCCAAAAATTGACCCTTAAAATGAGTTATGCAATTTTAAAGGGGACGGAAACTTTTCTCTCATTTGTTATTTTTTTTTGTGCAATCATTATGAGCATTGGTATCTGTAAACTGTGTTATTCATACATTTGCTGTGTTTACCTGTAGGGTGGTGATCCCAAGTCTCGAGGGTCGCCGAATGCTTGCTTCTCTTTGTGGGAAGCCATGCCTGAGTCTGTTGATGATGCTCCCGGTCTGAGGGAGTGGGTGGCACGCACGGGACTGGTGCCTTTATAGAGGCTGTGGGCCAGCTGGTGAACACCAATAGGAGTATGGGGCTTCTTAATGCCCTGGGTGAATATTGGTGGGACACAACCCACACATTCCATCTGAGCTGGGGAGAGGTGACTGTGACCCCTACTGAGTTTGCGATGATTATCGGGCTTTCCTTGGCGGGCATCCGGTTGTTTGGAGGGATAGGATCCCCGAGGCCGAGATCAGGGCGCTCATTGGATTTTCAGGTCCTACCAAGGGTTTGGGCATCCTAGTGCAAATAGTCGAGAGTGTCATTCGGGCCAACTTTCTAGAGTATGCGGCGGGCCGGATTACCGCTGAGCAGCTTGGACGCTCCTATGTGTGGCTCCTCCTCAGTAGCACCATTTTTGCCAATGCTGACACTACCTGTATGTTCCCTCTTCTTGGGTCTTTCACTACACCTGAGGCCATCAGAGACATTGCTTGGGGTGAGGCTGGTCTGGCCGAGCTATTCATGGAGCTCGGCAAGTATAGCCGGAAAGCGAGCAAGTCTTTGGCTTGCTTTCAGTTTGCCCTAGAGGTACTTCCACTTCGGCCTTTGCTTTGCATTCGGCCTATTCTTCATTTCAGTGTGCTGACGGCTTTCCTTGCCGTTTCTTTTGTAGGCTTGGTACTACGAGATCTTTGGCAACTATCCATGGAGGCTGGCTCTTGACCGGGACCTCATCTTTCCGGCCATGACCTGCTGGGCTAGGGAAGCTCGGGAGAAGAGAGGGTCTAAAGGACGAGTTTCTGTCCGCTATGCTGATGTGAAAGCGTTTTTGAGGGGTGCCATACCAGCGGAGCTCAACCTTTTCCTTTGGTCTCGGTATGAGGGGCGGGAGGTGGTCTTTGATCGGAGCGAAGCCCTGAGGGTGACCAGACAGAGGAGGTTGCTGGTGGGGTTTAGAGGCGAGGCCTTTTATTTAGGTGAGAGGGTTTTGTGGCAGCATGGACTAGGCCTCATGCAGAGGGCGCCCGTTGATCCGCCTGAGACCATGTTCGTTGCTGACCGTGGGGATGACCCTTTTCTCATGGGAGCGGATGCCGCTGAATTGATCACTGATGAGCCATACGGGCGGTTTGTGGCCACGAGGATGAGATCGCCACAGGTGGTGGCCTCTGGGGTAGCTCCTCCAGTGTGGCAGGACTATTCTTTCATTTATGCTGACGGCCGGGTTCACATGGTGGCCGTGTCTGTCGCAGGAGGGGAAGCCCCGGTTGGAGAAATTCCCGTTGACGCGGTATGCATTCTTTTCCATTTGTGCACACTCATCCCATATTTCTGTCTCCTGCCTTGCTGAGCAGTTTCCTTATCCATGTGCAGGTTGCTGCGCGAGCTTTGCTGGGGAGGCCTTCTCTCCTAAAACGGACCAAAAGGTGGCTAAAGAGGTTCGTTGGGCGCTCTTCTAAGGGGCCTCGGACAGAATCCAGGTTTGTACCGGGCAGAAACTCGGTGAGTGGTGGGGAGAGGCCTTTCCGTCGGTCGTCGAACGTGGAGCTACCGCCGTCCTTTGTTCGTCGCCATACCTTAGGCGGGGCTGATTTGGAGGCCTTTCGTGATTCGCTTCGTGATCCTGGCTCCCACGAGATCGCTCCGGACCCATTTGCCCACTTGGCCTTAGAGCACGTGGATCCCCTGCCGGCAAGACATTCGGGTTTTCACTCCCAGATTCCTCCTTCCTTCTTTCCAGGCCAATCCTCTTCGGGTGAAGGTTCCAGCATGGCAGAGTCCATTTTCTTCTTTGACCCTAGCATGTACCCGCGTCATCCTTTGGAGAGAGTTCATTCGCCTCCGGAGGATCCTTACCCAGATTCAGACTAGGGTGCACCAACCTGAACAATCTTTCTTTTGGCTTGTTTTATTCGAAAACAGTGTATGAAAATTTGTTATCTTTGGTTGTTTAAATCATTGTAAATTCATCATTTATGACTGGCTTGGGCCTCGAGAGGGCTTTGTGGTCCTTATTGGACCGTCGGGGATTCCCAAGATGTGTTTGGACTCAATCACGAGGGGTTTGACAGACTTTGAACAAGCGAAAATGAGTTTAGCTTGTGGGAGATCAGTTGATATAGGCTGCTGATGTGAATTTTTTCACAGGGACAAAACCAGCCGTACGGGTTGTTCAAGCATGGTTGACTTTTTCGACCAAATTTTCTAGGTGCTTCTGGGGAATTTTGACAGATGAGGGTTTATTTGGCTTAGACTGTTTTACTCAAAGCATGACTTTTCATCGGTCTTTCCATTGCACGATTACGGCTAGCCAGCCCCATTGTGATGTCTTGTCGAGACTAATCCTCGGGTTTTTCGACCACGGTTTGCCAGCCCCAGTGTTTCACCTTTCCAGGAATCATTCCTCGGGTTTCTTTCCCTTAACTGTCCAACCATATCACTTTTCTCCTTTCCATATTTCCTTTATCTTCCCTCTTTAGGAGTGGCCTAGTTGACTTTTGACATGGACGAAAGCAAAAGTTGACTTTGACACGGACAAAAGCGGATTACACTTGCTCACGCGAGTAAACACACATAGGCTTTTACGGGAGTGAGTCCCTTTTCTGAGAGAGGAAGCCTATGGACAAAAATTCACGTGTTTGGCTCTTTCCTAAGATGTGGAAGAGAAGACTTGTCGAGGCATTCGAAATCAGCTTCAATTAATATAATCAAGATGTTTGCTTGAACAGATCTTGATTAGTATTTAGGTCAAAATTCATGTAATTAGCCTTAACGTGCATAACTATTACGACCCATTGGGATTAAGATTCGATCAATGGCAAGATCGGGAGGAGAAGTTGTTTATGGGGGGGATTAGTCATTATCTGGAGAATTGGTCATTGATGGGACCGGGAAGGAGAACCGGGTCATTTTGGGAGGACCAAGGTTGTATGGATTCATTTCGTGTTATGACCGGACCCGAAGGTTGCCTACGTTCCCCTCAGTGTGAGGAGCTCAGGTCATCGTAGTTCGGATCTTGGGCCACTTTGGCCGGGGTTGGTATCTTTTGCTGTCTCGGAGGACGTCATTGCTGACTTTGCCTTGGGTGAACTCTTTGAGATGGGCCTTTTTGGGTGTACCCTTTTTGATATGGACGGGCTATTTAATGCAAGCATTTCTTTTTGCCATTTTTTTTATTAGGGGAACGGGCGCCCATCAGCCCCAACTTGTCATCGTGGGCATTGGCGTTTTTCACCGTTTTTACCTATCCTATCTTTGATTTTGACAATTCGGGAAGTCTGCATGTGCACTTATGGCTGAACTTTGGTGGCTGAGCAACAACGTCCTCGTCTTTTCACTGTCTCGGGATGCTTTTAATGTGCATCGGGAGTTTGCCTCAGAAAGGTGTCTTGGGTCGTGTATCGGGTAGTGTATGGGGGAAGATTTTCCATTGATGGTCTCCTTCATGCCAACGGGTCACAACATTCATTCATCTTAAGATTTATCATTGGAATTTAGCACCTTTTACGTTTAGATCCATTCATCCCTTTATGAGTCGTTGTTGACTTCTATGTTTGGGGGAATCAACTCATCATATTGGGGATATAACAATCATTTGGAAACATTAATGGGAGTGATTCCGAGAGTTAGTTTAATTTTTCAAATAATGCCTCAAGTCTAGGGAGAATAGAAGTAAAAGACAATTCATTTCATGGAAGACTCAATTTTTACAACTCTGGACTTGACTATTGACTCAACCATCGCCACATTGTGGCTTTTTACATACCTTGGCCTCGCAGGGGCTTTTGGGAAAACTAAAAGAAAACAAAAGACTATGTCTACCACAGATTTTTCGAAGACTCTCTAGAACACAAATACTAGGCCATTCCTAAGACTTCTTCTCTTCCTCATTCCTTCTCCTTGCGTCCCTGGCTCATACCCACTTGTCCCCTCGTTTGGTAATGACACCCTCATCAATGAGTTCTTGGATCCTGTCCTTTAGGGCGTCACAGGCCCCGGTGGAGTGTCTTACCCCTTGATGGTAGCGACAAAATTGAGTTTCATCGGACCGCTGGCTGGGATGTTCGGATGAAATCACGCTTGGGTCAAGCAAAGTGATTTTCCCCTCTTTGAGCAATTGATCAAGTAGTGAGGTTCTTGGGGTTCCCAATTCGCGGAAAGGGTGGTATGGTGCGGCCCTTTGGCGGTGAGAGGGTTTAGGAGCAATGGGGCGAGGTCGGCTATTTCTTGGTAGTGGGCTTCCGCTTGGGGTATGGTTTTAGGAAGGTAGACTCCCTAGGCATCTCGGGGTCGTTTAGGAAGTGATAGGAGTGACGGGGGAGGGGTCATTTGGGACAGGCTCGATGGGGGGATTCTTCAAGCGTGGATGATTTCTGAGATAGGATCAGATATCTAGGATTGCATCCACCACTGTGTGCATGCAGGCTTGGACGTTCCTCATGTCTTCCTGCTGAATGCGGCTCTGTGAGTTCATTTCCTCCCTCACGCTTTTCCTTTCTTGGTGCCAATCATTCTCACGGTCTTTCAAAAGCTCACGAAGACATGGGTGCACCATCTTGACCCACATCTTTTGGATCTCTTCCTCCAAATCTGGGACTTGCTTTTCTTGCATCCTAGCCACGATTCCCAATAGACGACCCTGGTCGTACTCCAGTCTCCTCACCATTTGTTGTAGAGCACTCATGACCCTTTCGATGCCTTCAAAGCGGGCTTCCATCACTTCCTATCTTTCACAAGACCGACAGACCGTAAGGTACCGTGAAAGGATTTTTCGAGAAGTCATGCTTTGAAGTAAAACAAAAACTCGACACACAAGAGACACTGACTTGAAAGGGATAACAAGTTTGACTCTTCTTTAGGGGGAAGAAACCCAAGCCAAGCGTTTTGATGAATTTAGAAATTCCCTTTTCCTTTTCTTTTCTTTTTTTTTAAAAATAAGTTCATTTATTCTTTTGATTATCTTAGCCGGCTTTGTCACATAAACAAACGTTAGTGCACAATTCAGGGGCTCAACTTTCATTATTTCATTTTTCTCAAGGCATGTCTTATTCCTAATTGGTTGGAAAAGAACGCTATTCTTTTTCGCAACTATTCTATAACCCTGGATCAGTGGAGGCCATCACTACGTCTATAGACCCCTCATTTTTCACCTGTATTGCACGCTCCTAAGGACGGACTATCCCGGGCGAGGGTCCTATAGGGCACGCGGCTTCCACCGATCAAAAGAAATGAACCTAGGGTCTAGTGCATCGTAAGGTTCCCAATACGCGGGTCATCCTAATCATGGTTAAGCCCCAGTCGGGATCGAGACTTTTCTCCGAAGGCTACACCGAAGGCTGCACCGACATTCCGACATGACCTCATTTTGAATGAGGCATCTCGATCCTTGACCATGGGCTTAAGGATGATTAAAATAACTCGTTCATTAGGTCTTAACGACACGGTGTCACCCTATCCTTAGTACATGGCCCTTGCTAATCGCGGTCGTCACTAACACATGAGTTGAAGGCTGGTTAGGCCACGCTTGCATTACATCAAGGAGTCACAACTCGGGCATTAATTTGGCCACAATTAGCTTTGAGCACGTATCAAGGATGTGGTAACGTGAACTAGACCAAAAACCAACCATAGTCACGGTATTTGTGTGTCACGGACAAGTGTGGTTGACTCGGTTCGGAAGGGAAAGTGGGATGGACCCGTGCGCGCATCGAAGGGAACAAGAGCGCCCAACGAGCTGCATCGTGGCATCCACCCCGGGTTTAAAGGGTATTTGGAACGTGCACTGTCAGGTGCGCGTAGTGTGAAGTCATTCTATGTTCCTTTTTGAGTAAAAAGAGATATTTTCAATCCTTTTTTCGATAGCATGAGCATGGCATAAGCAAGATATGAACAAGTATGAACAAGCATGGATTGAGCAATTTATACACAACAAATCAAGGAATATAAGCAAACAAAGACCAAAACTTGTACATGTACCAAGTTGTGCACAACAAAGAATTTTGAATCAAACTTTTGCAAAAGAAATATTTTACATTGAAACCCTTTTGTACAAAGCAATTTGTGCACAACAAGAAGACTCAAGAAAAACCCTTACAAAATGGATTATGCACGATGAGGTTTTGGAAACCATTTTATTGACAAAAGATCATGCATAACCAAGTTTTATTACCTTTCAAAACCAAGTTTTGGCCAAAAGAATAAAGGTAATGTGCACAAGTAAGACTGTAAATTTGGAACCTGGACAAGTAGAAGCAGAGCGGCACCCAGAATGTTGCAGCCCTGCACCAAACTGTTAATTGGCAACATTCTGGCCCCTACCCAAAGTAGCCGTACGGCTAAAGCAAGAGGGTGAAGATTTTTCTCAGTTTCTCCAACTTCTGATCATCAAGCCCCAGTTTATTGTATTTCCAGAACGTATGTACTCAAAACAGTTCAAACAGAAACATCAAACACACACAAATATGCAAGAAGTCAACTAACGGAAACAGGAGTTTGACCCACACAAGAATGCCCCCGAATCTTCTAGAAAGAAGTCCGAAAGCACTCTAATCCCCAGCGGAGTCGCCACTGTAAGGATCCCGCCCCAAAAAACACGAGCACGTTTCAAGGGCGAAATACCAAACGCGGGAACCGGACCAATTTAACGGAGTCGCCACATTTCGTTAATTTTAAACCCAACAAAATGACAAAGGTTTGAGTTCAAAGGTTCGGAGATCAGGTTACAACTTGGGAAGAGTTTTTACGTCCTCCCAAGTTGCCTCGGACAAAGCCGAGTCTCCCTTTTTAGTTAACAAAAGTGCATGTGTGTGTGTGTGTTTTAACGGAAAATCTTTGTTTTAACTTTTTATTTATCTTTTCAACTGAAAAAAGGGTTTGTTTGACAAGAAAACAGAAGACAGAAGGGCAAAATGGTCAATCTCCCCATACAGCCAAAGTAGCCGTACGGATGGGGAGACCACTCCTGGGATTTTACAGTTTGTTCAAGCAACAGTCCAGTTCTAGGCAAAAACAAGCATTCTGCTTGAACTGGACCAAACTGTTCTGATTCCATTTTGTTATTCCAACACAAAAAAACATTAACAACTCATTCCTATGCCATTTGATCATCAAAGAATCTCCCAAAACAAGAGTTTGGGCATGATCAAAGGCAATCATGGGAGAAAAATGAAAAAGGTGGCCAATATGCCCTTTTGAGCCATAGTGACCATTTGATGAGCAAAGATTGAAACTTTACCATCAAAATGGCTCTTCTAGGCAAGATTAATCCTTTAGGGACAAGAACAAACCATAAAGATTGAATCTTTATTACCCAAACTTGGGAATTTTGGGCTAGATCAAGGTGATGAGGATAAAGATTGAGACTTTATCCTCAACATGATCATCATAGCTTAAAATGAGCAAAATGAACAACAAGAGCATCATCCATGACAAGAATGTAAATGAACAATCAACAAGCCATGATCAAACTAGGTTTGAACCTCTTCCACACAAAGTATGGAGGGCACCTTTGATCATCTCATGGCTTGGACTAGGAAATTTAAATAGTAATAGATATATATATATATTGCTTGAATGGACAAGACTTGCAAGAATGTAAAGATCAACAATAAATGACAAGATCAACGATAAATAGAGTTCTTGGATGAAGAGAAGGGAGGGGGAGAAGGTGGCTTTACCTATCTTGGTTTAGGCCAATCTTCCTTTCTCTCTTTCACTCTTTGTTCACTCTTACTCACACTATTCTGAGGTGAATTCGACAGAGTAACCTTAGTTCTAATGTTTCTCCCCCCTCTCTGAAATGATCAGCAAGGGGTTCTATTTATAGGGCCTGAGGGTGCCCAAACCAGCCGTACGGCTAGGCCCCTCTAATACCCAAAGCATCCGTACGGCTCAGCCTGGCGAGCTTCTGGATTTTTCCAATTTTATACCAGAGTAGTCCTGGAATTTATAGCTTATCCTAGGGAGGTCCTGGCCTATTAGCTTATCCCTGAAACAGTACTAAGGCTACCTCTAAGATAGGTCGGTTTCAGATTGGGGTACTTACAGTCTTCAAGAAGAAGACTGACATGGATGGGAAGGTTCATACTTACAAAGCTAGACTTGTAGCGAAAGGTTATAGGCAAGTTCATGGTATTGACTGTGATGAAACCTTTTCACCCATAGCAATGATCAAGTCTATAAGAATTTTGCTTGCCATTGCCGCATATCATGACTATGAAATATGGCAAATGGATGTCAAAACCACTTTCCTAAATGGAAAACTTCAAGAGGATGTGTATATGACACAACCAGAAGGTTTTGAACAAAATTCTAAAGTATGCAAATTACAGAGATCCATCTATGGATTGAAGCAAGCTTCTAGGAGTTGGAATCTTCGTTTTGATGAATCGGTCAAAGAGTTTGGCTTCATCAAGAACGAAGATGAGCCTTGTGTATACAAAAAGATTAGTGGGAGCATAGTGTTATTCCTTATCTTATATGTGGATGACATATTTCTCATTGGAAACGACATTCCTACACTTCAGTCTGTAAAGACTTGGTTAGGAAAGTGCTTTGCAATGAAAGATATGGGTGAAGCCGCATATATACTTGGCATCAAGATCTATAGAGATAGATCAAGGAAGCTAATTTGTTTAAGCCAAAGTACATACATTGACAAGGTCATTAAAAGATTCCGCATGGAAATTTCTAAGAGAGGAACCTTGCCAGTGTTACATGGAGTTTCTCTAAGCAAGACTCAATGTCCTAAGACAAACGATGAGCGTGAAAAAATGAATGATGTTCCATATGCCTCGGCAACTGGGTCCATCATGTATGCCATGATATGTACTAGGCCGGATGTATCTTATGCTTTGAGCATGAGGAGTAGATATCAATCTGACCCCGGTGAAAGTCACTGGATGGTTCTTAAAGCGATTCTTAAGTACTTGAGAAGGACTAAAGATTTTTTTTTAGTCTATGGAGGAATGGAAGATGATCTCGTTGTAAGTGTTTATACGGATGCAAGCTTCCAAACCGACAAAGATGATAGTCGATCGCAATCGGGTTTTGTGTTTATGTTAAATGGTGGAGCTGTAAGCTGGAAGAGTTCCAAGCAAAGTACAACCGCTGATTCTACAACGAAAGCTGAGTATATTGCTGTATCGGATGCTGCAAAGGAAGCTGTTTGGATTAAGAAGTTCATTACTGAACTTGAAGTGGTTCCTAGCATTGCTAATCCAATAGACCTTTATTGCAATAATAATGGTGCTATTGCTCAAGCAAAGGATCCAAGAGCACATCAGAAATCCAAACACATACTTAGGTGTTTTCATATCATTCGAGAAATCGTTGATAGGAGAGACGTGAATATATGCAGAGTACCTACTGATGACAATGTTGTGGACCCGCTAACAAAGGGACTTTCGCAAGCTAAACATGATGGTCATGTTAGGTCCATGGGTATTAGATACATGGGAGATTGGGCCTAGGGCAAGTGGAAGATTGTTGGTAGTGGTTCCCTAGGCACGTTTAATAAACGTTGTAATTGTTATCATTTATTTCATATTAATAAAGAGATGTTTTGATTATTATTATTTTTGTTCATGTTTACTTATAATAATCTCCATCCCTAGTACTTGTTAAGCACTAGTATAAAGGTAAAATGATCATGGGATGATCATGTTAGATTTATGGGTACTTGTTTGGAACAAGGTACTGGACATGACCCGCTGTATGAGATTTATGTCATGGTCTATGTTGTACATATATCTCATATTAGTTATGTCATTTGAATCCTTAGACATGAAGTTATTATAGGCTTCCACTTGATGAACATTATGTTTGACATATTCAAACGCTACCTTTAACCGGGTAGTTATAAAGGATATGATTGGCATAATCGAATTCACGTAGGGAAGAATAATAAGCTAAATGGATTTGTCCCTCCTCGAAGAGATGTCAAGCTTAGGCCTCTCGTAGGAATAATGTTGATGAAAATGTTCGGCCGGACTCAAATGAATTGATTAGATCAATGTCGTTTGGATTATCAACATATTCGGAATCGAGAAAGTATTGAACAAAGACAAGTTGACTTGTTGACCATGACTTGTGTTTAATGACATCGTGGACAAAAGGATTGTGACATATTCTAAATGGAATGCGAACTTGTATCTAGTTATACTATTTGGGTAGGTATGACAGTTTGCTAGAACCTAATCATATCTTATGGTTTCATGTTTGAATCCATTGCCAACTTAGTATAATCCTAGAGGGTCACACACATTAGAACGAATCCTAAAAAGGACTATATTGGAATATTGGGACGAAGGACCATTAAGGGATTTTGGAAATGAAGGGAGACTGGAGCAAGTGTGCGACCGCACAGAATATCTTGGGCGCCCGCACAGTTTGGATCAAATGTACCATAATTGTTCCAGGTTGAGTGTGCGACCGCACAGTTTGTTTTGGGTGGCCGCACAGTTTGTCGGGATTGGTTTCCTGATTCAATTTGGATACAGAATCAATATTCCATATAGTTCTTATCAATTGTGAAAACGTGTTTCACAATTTAACTATTTAGAATAGGTCTAACTTGTATATAAACAACCCTAATTTGGCCAGAATCAATACATATTTTTTGTGCAAGCCTCCAAAGAGTTTGAGAGAGAATTATTTTGTTCTAAGAGATCCTAGATTGAAGAACAAAATTATACACAAATAATATTCCATATAGTTCTTATCAATTGTGAAAACGTGTTTCACAATTTTTGTCTAGCAACCAAGATCAAGAAGCTCCTTGATATTCGTTCGTGGTGTGGATACCGCTAGAGGGTGAAACTTATCATCTTCAAAGTTCGTGTTCTTACTTCGTGATCAAGCTTCAAGTCTCCACCAAGATCAAAGGCTAGAAATCAAAGTCATCAAGGGTTAGTTTTCTAGTATTCATATTGCAAGTATTTGATTTAATCATATGAATGGATCTATGGGCTTTGAGTTTCATTAAAAATTTAAATGCTATTTTCCGCTGCGCATGCTACTCCGAAACCTAACAGTGGTATCAGAGCTCCGTTCATGTTGATTATTTCAATACTAAGATCATGTTGTGTGTATATAAATTGTTTATGTGCCTAGCATGATATGAATATTGGATTATGATGTTTATGTGTTATATGATTTATGTGGTTTATTGTTTTAGAAAATTTAATCGCACTATTCAATCGCAATAAAAATTATGGTGGATTTAAAATTGTTTGGATTATCAATTTTTGATTGGATCAAAGTTTTGATATTCTAGGGATTCAAGAATAAATTTTTTATTCAAGGTTTGATGATCATGGTGATTGGATCACCAAGGACACCAAATCCTAATTGAACCGGGAAAACAATTTTGAGATAAATTTTGGAACTTTAAAAATTTGGATTTTTCGGAAGGGTCCGACCGGACCCATGCCTTGACCCGGCCGGACCTAGGGTTTGGCGCGGGGGTGGGGTTTGGGTTTTGGGTGTGGATTTTGGGTTTAAATTTCCTATTTGTTTTAGTCTTGTGATTCTAAGATTGGTTCAAGGTTTGGATGGCTAATCTACGTTCATCGAGATTGTGTTTCCCAAACTTGATCGCAATCAAAGTTTCAAAGATAAAACGAAGTTAGAAATATGATGAGTTCATAATTGCTAAAATTGAGAATCAAAGTTCTTGCTCGGAGTTCGAAGAGGAACATCCTTAGTAGTTGCAGCAGGGGCCTTCCTAGGCGTAGCGGTGTCAGGGAACGCAGCATCCATACATTCATCACTATCTGCTTGTCCCTGAGCAGTAATAGGTCCTTCAGCAGCCTCGGGAACTTTCTCCCCCTGCACGGTATCAACCGCAGCATCAGCATCAGCAGCAGTCTCATCCATACGAGACTCGCTGTCCTACTCAACTGCAATAGCAGCAGACTGTGGAAGTCTGGTAAATGCAGGTTTCTTCTTTGTCTTTATAAGAGAGGGAGTAGGCGCAGGTGGATCCTTGCGCTTCATTGAAGGTTTAGGAGCAGGAGGAGCTGGCAAATCAGAAGACCTAATTTTGATGCCAGCAGTAGATCTGACATTGGGAATATCTTTCACCTTTGCGGGCACTGACTCCGCAATCCCTTTACCCTTGCGCTTTGTCACGACCCGAAATATAGGCTCTATATTATTAGTAATAAATAATTATTATTTATTTATTTGCTTGTTTATTTATTTAAATTATTATTTATTTAAATAATTATGTGTGTATTTTATGTGTTATAATATTTATGCTTAAGCATTTATTTGGGTTATTTGGGTTAGTGTAGTATTGTTGGGTCTTAATTGTTAGTTGGGAGTGTAGTATTGTGTTAGTAGTTGGGGAAGGGGCCCGAGTGTAACATTTTGAATAATTTCCCCTACTCCCTCCCTACTCCTTCCCTCACCTCCCTCATCCTCACACTCCACCTCCATCCCTCTCTCCCAGCTCAAATTCTCTCTCTCTCCATTGTGGGTAAGTTTTCTCTTCTCTATCTTCTCTCTTCAATTTCTTCCTCTTCCTCTCATAATCTCTCATTTCTTAAAACGTGAAATGTGTTTAGATCGTCGATAGGATCGCGTAGAATCAAAAATATTTGAAATCCATCAACTTTGAGAAAATCCAAGTAAGTTACTTTTCCCCCATTTTGATGTTAAATTGTTCATATCATGTTCATATAATGCTTTTGTTGTTATATTTGAAGTTTGGATGAGGTTGCAATTTATTTGGAATTTATTTGGGTTTTTGGTTAAAAATGGTGATTGTATGAATGTTGGGATTTGATCTTGATATTGGTTGTTAAATGTTGTGGTATGAGTCTTTTTGGACTTATAAGTTGTTTTGGTACATTAGTATGCTAGTTAGAGGGTTGGATTTTGGTTGAAATGTGTTTTGGTATGAAAATGGAAGAACCCATTTCTTCCTTCCCAAATTCCAGTAGTTCAGAAGATTGGGCGACCGCCCAAAAATGTCTGGGCGACCGCGCATCTATCTGAAAGCTTTTGTTCTTGTTTGAGGGCTTGTTTGGGCGACCGCACAGTCCCTTTTGGGCGGCCGTACAGAACATCTGAAAGTTTTCATTTGTTGGTTTGTGTGATTGAAGAATGCGTTTTGGTCTAAGTCTTGGGTGTCCTTCTAGTTAACCTTAGTGAACATTGTAGTACACTCTAGTGATAGAATTGGGTCCTTTGTGATGAAGTTTGTGATGGAAATTGATTAAGTGTTAATTGAGATTATTGGAACACTTTAATTGTGTGTTGTTGGTTCATTTCACTTTCTTGGTGACTTCTTGGTATGGTTCCCTACTTTGGAACCTTAAGTTGTTTATTTAAGCTAGTATTTATTACTTAGCAGTTATTTGAAAGTCCAGCTGGTATTTTGTGTGTGTTTGGGCGATGCGAAACATTATGATGGCACGGCCAAGTCCATTGTGATGTTGACCATTGTTTTGCCCCATTATTACCCTCCTCCAGATTGGCCTTGGATGTGAGAAGAGCTAGCTCCTTTGTGTGCATTTTAGCTTTACTTGGAGCATGACTTTGTGGCATGTCTCCCGTCCCTTGTGACACTTCATTGGTTATTGGTTCCGGTACCGGGGATTTCTCTTCAGCTTTCATGCTATTATAAAGATTTTGATTGGTTGATTATTGAAGCTGCGCAGGGATCCTTTATTTGGATGTACCGGTTTGGAAAACTCTGGCTATATCCTTTGTTATGTGTTTATTTCCGCTGCTATCTGTTATGTGATAACTGCTACGTGCTATCTATGATTTATTATTGTATATTGTATCATAGCATGTCATGTAGTTGCATTAGTAACTTATTGAGATTTATCTCACCCCCTTTCTTTTATCCTTGTTTTACCTTAACCCCCCCCCCAGGTGCTAAGGATTAGTCTCGCTGATCACGGGAAAGAGGACGTCGAGTGTGGATACATTCTTTTGGGGAAGGTTGTTATAGGTTGGTTTGCATTATATAAATGTGTAACCTTTTTGGGATAGTTGTACCAATCAATGACGTCATTAAGAATTGTATATTTGTATTTTGTTGGGCATAAACTTGTGGAAGTTTATGATAGTTGTATTTGGTTTTTGTCAAACTTGGATTTGTAAAACTTTGGATCATCACCTTTTGGTATCAAATGGAATTTTTAACTTCAGTATTTCTGAGTTTTGGTCTTAAGTCGACGTCCAGCTCGCGGTCTCGGGCCCGCGGGGTCCGGGGTCGCGACAGTTGGTATCAGAGCTATGGCATTAGCTCTAAGTATAAGTATAGGTGGATTAGTATGACCTAGGAGGGTAGTAGTGAGCGGAGTGATTAACGGTGGATGTCTTATGCAGGTAATTACTCGCAATGTCTGGAAGAAGAAACAGAGGAGGTACTAGTGGGGCACAGAATCAGAATGACACAAGGGAAGAAGCACGTGCCATGTTTCAAGGCATGTTTGAGGCGGCCATGAAGGCCATACATGATCAAGGTCCGAGGGTAGAACAAGCACCACCCCGCTATGGATTGGAGCAATTTCTGAAGTTGAAACCGGTTGAATTCAATGGGGAACCCGATGTTCGGAAAGCTGAGTTGTGGATTGAGTCGATGGAGAAGATTTATGATGTGTTTGGGTGCACGGATGAGGACAAGGTCCGGTTCGCAGCTTACAAACTTGTGGGAGCCGCCGAGCATTAGTGGAAGGGTGTTAAAGCTAGTTGGGACGATACTCACACGGTTTATGCGTGGGAGTTGTTTGTGCGCAAATTCAAGGAGCATTTCATTCCGGTTGTTGATCAAAACCGAAAGGAGATCGAGCTACTCAACCTAGAGCAAGGTTTGATGTCTATAGCACAATACTCGGCTAAGTTCATAGAATTAGCCCGATATTGTGACTATTTGGTGAGGACCGAGGAACAAAAAAGCTATGAGATTCATTCGGGGATTGAAGACCTCCATCCGGACTCAACTTATTGCCCAACGGATTGTGACCTTCCAAGATACGGTAGACCGTGCCTATCTTATAGAGCAAGATATTGGGGAACATAAGAGGAAGACCGAGGTGGCCAACCCGAGTAAGCAAGGAAGGTGCACAAATTGTGGTCAAATGGGTCACTTTGTAAAAGATTGCCCAAGAGGTAGAGGACAAGCATCCGGGTCAGGAGTTGGCACTAATCTGGGTCAGAAAAGGGATGCCGCTGGGAAGCCCAAAGTTCAAGGAAGGGTATTTGCCATGAATCAACAACAAGCTACCGATGCTCCTTCGGTTATTGGAGGTATTGTTTCTGTGTCTAATGTGAGCGCACGAGCGTTAGTAGATCCAGGATCATCTCATTCATACATTTCTGTGCAATTTGCTTCCATGTTAAATGCTGCATTCGAGTCTTTACCGTACGTGCTAGAGGTGTCGACCCCTATAGGAGAATGCTTGATTTCTGATCGAGTCTTTCGTGCTTGTGATGTGGTTATTTGTGGTCGTGTCCTTTGTGCGGATTTGGTAGTTCTTCCTATCCAAGACTTTGATGTCATTTTGGGTATGGATTGGTTGAGCAAGTTTCATGCTTCCGTTGATTGCCTTAAGAAAATTGTTAATTTTTCTATTCCCGATGTGCCTAAATTTGTGTTTGAGGCTAGTCCTCTGAGTAGAAAGGTTCGCTTAATTTCTTTTATGAAGGCGAGAAAATTATTGCATAGTGGTTGTGAGGGGTATTTGGCTAGTGTTCTTGATACTAGGAAAGAATCCCCTAGTTTTGATAGTGTTCGGGTAGTTCGGGAATTTCCCGATGTTTTCTCTACCGAGTATAATATGCCTCCCGATCGTGAGATTGAGTTTTGTATAGACCTTTTGCCGGGTACGGCTCCAATTTCGAAAGCACCTTATAGGTTGGCTCCCGCAGAGTTGAAGGAACTAAAGGTTCAGTTGCAAGAGTTGCTTGATCGAGGGTTTATCCGCCCTAGTGTTTCCCCGTGGGGAGCAGCGGTTTTATTTGTGCGAAAGAAAGACGGTTCCTTGAGATTGTGTATAGATTACCGGAAGTTGAATCAGGTTACGGTGAAGAATAAGTATCCTCTACCTCACATCGATGATTTATTTGATCAGCTTTAAGGGTCCGTTGTGTTTTCCAAGCTTGATTTGAGGAGTGGGTACCATCAGTTGAAGGTTCGATCGGAGCATATTCCGAAGACTGCTTTTCGCACCCGTTATGGTCATTATGAGTTCTGGTTATGCCATTTGGGTTGACTAACGCGCCGGCCGTATTTATGGATTTGATGAACCGAGTTTTCCATCCCTATCTTGATTCGTTCGTGGTGGTCTTTATTGATGATATTCTCGTCTATTCTAAGTCTAGAGAGGAGCACGAGTAACACTTGAGGACAGTTTTATCCGTTCTTGCGAGGGAGAAGAAATTATTTGCGAAGTTCAGTAAATGCGAATTTTGGCTCGAGAAGGTGTCATTTCTGGGTCATGTGATTTCTAAAGATGGGATTTCGGTGGATCCTTCAAAGATTGAAGCCATAGTGGATTGGAAGAGACCCGAGTCAGTGACCGAGATTCGTAGTTTTCTGGGTTTAGCCGGTTATTACAGAAGATTTATTGAGGGGTTTTCGAGGATTGCTACTCCGATGACTCAGTTGACCCGGAAGAATGTCCCGTTTGTGTGGACTGAGAAATGTGACAAGAGTTTCGAGGAATTGAAGAAGAGGTTGACTACCGCACCGATCTTGACTTTGCCTAATGGGAGCGATGGCCTAGTGATTTACAGTGATGCTTCGAAAGAGGGTTTGGGTTGTGTTTTGATGCAGAACAAGAAGGTGATTGCTTATGCTTCGAGAAAGTTGACCCTAGTGAACAGAATTACCCGACTCATGATATGGAGTTGGCTGCGATAGTATTTGCGTTGCACAAGTGGAAGTACTACCTTTATGGGGCGAAGTTTGAAATTTTTACCGATCACAAGAGTTTGAAGTACCTTTTCTCCCAGAAAGAGCTGAATAATAGACAGCGCCGATGGATGGAATTGTTGAAGGATTATGACTGTACGATTTCTTATCACCCGGGGAAGGCGAATGTGGTAGCCGATGCGATTAGTAGAAAATCTTATGTGGCCTCGATGATGGTCCGGGAGTGGAAAATGCTCGAGGATGTTCGAGATTGGTCTCCTCGTGAATCGAGACATGCGGCTATTTTTGCGAATATTAGAGTATCTCCGACCCTAATTCAGAGAATAAAGGAAGCTCAGAAAGAGGATCCCGAGTTGGTGAAAATAATGGGTAAACTGAAAGAAAAGAACTTCGAGGATTTTTCTATTAGCCCGGTGGGAGTGTTGACTTTCCGTAGTCGTTTGTGCGTACCCGATATTGGTGGATTAAGAGGCAAGTTTAGATAAGGGTCACAAATCGAGGTATACTATTCATCCGGGTAGTATGAAGATGTATCAGGATTTGAAGCAACAATTTTGGTGGATTAATATGAAAAGGGAAATAGCGGAGTACGTTCGAAGTGTTTAACTTGTCAGCAGGTCAAAGCCGAACATCAGAGACCCGCGGGATTACTTCAGCGTTAGAGATTCCGAGTGGAAATGGAGCATGTGACTATGGATTTCGTTACGGACTACCTTGTACCCGTAGGAAGTATGACAGTGTTTGGGTAATAGTGGATAGATTGACCAAGAGTGCCCATTTCTTGCCTATTGACATCAGATATTCGATGGAGAAGCTTGCGACCTTTTACATTGATGAGATTGTTAGATTGCATGGGGTTCCGGTTAGCATTGTGTCAGATCGAGACCCGAGGTTTACTTCTAGATTCTGGAAGGCGTTTCAGGAAGCTTTGGGTACAGATTTGCGATTCAGTACGGCTTTTCATCCTCAGACCGATGGTCAATCCGAGAGGACTATTCAGATTTGGAGGATATGTTGCGAGCTTGTTCGATAGACTTTTCTGATTCTTGGGATTCGCACCTACCGTTAGTGGAATTCTCTTACAACAACAGTTATCAGGCTAGCATCGAGATGGCACCGTTTGAGGCCTTGTATGGAAGGAAATGTAGATCGCTATTTGTTGGGATAAGGTTGGTGAAGCGAAAGTTTGGGTATTGATTTGCTTCGGGATTCGGTTGAGAAAGTTGAGAAAGTCAAAGTTATCGGGATAGATTGAAGACAGCCCAGAGTCGACATAAGAGCTATGAGATAACCGAAGGCGAGATCTTAGTTTCAGACAGTGATTTGGTGTTCTTGAAAAAGTATCTCCAAAGGTGGGTATCGTAGGTTTGGGAAGAAAGGCAAATTGGCTCCGAGGTTATTGGCCCGTTTGAGATTTTGGGAAGGTTGGACTTCTTGCGTATCGTCTTGCGTTACCGCCATCTTTGGACAGGTTGCACAACGTGTTCCACATTCTATGCTTCGGAAGTATATTCATGACCCATCTCACGTGTTTACCGAGGATACCGGAGGATATTGAGCCCGATATGACTTATGAGGAACGACCGGTTCGGATTTTAGATGCCAAAGTCCAAGAGTTGAGGAACAAAAGCATTTCATTGGTTAGAGTTCTTTGAGGAATCATCACCTCGAGGAGTCGACGTGGGAGCTTCGTGATGAGATCGAGAGGAAATTTTTCGTGGCTTTTTGTTTAGGTAAGTCTGTTAAAATTCGGGTCGAATTTTCTTAAGGGGGAGTGAATGTCACGACCCGAAGTCTAGACTCTATTTTATTAGTAATAAATAATTATTATTTGTTTGGTTGCTTAATTATTTATTTAAGTTATTATTTATTTAAATATTTATGTGTTATAATAATTATGCCTAGCATTTTATTTGGGTCATTTGTGCTAGTGTAGTATTGTTGGGTCTTAATTGTTAGTAGGGAGTGTAGAAATTGTGTGTAGTGTAGTGGAGGGGGCCTAAGTGTAAATCTTTTAAATCATTTCCCTACTCCCTCCCTACTCCTTCCCTTCTCCATCATACACTCTACCTCCCTCATCATCTTCCCAGCACACCTCTCCCTCTCTCTCCACTTTGGGTAAGTTTCTTCTCTCTTCATTTTCTTCCTCTTCCTCTCATAATCTCTCATTTCTTAAAACGTGAAATGTGTTTAGATCGTCGATAGGATCGCGTAGAACCAAAAAGAATCGAATTCCGTCAACTTTGAGAAAATCCAAGTAAGTTACTTTTCCCCCATTTTGATGTTAAATTGTTCATATCATGTTCATATAATGCTTTTGTTGTTATATTTGAAGTTTGGATGAGGTTGCAATTTATTTGGAATTTATTTGGGTTTTTGGTTAAAAATGGTGATTGTATGAATGTTGGGATTTGATCTTGATATTGGTTGTTAAGTGTTGTGGTATGAGTCTTTTTGGACTTATAAGTTGTTTTGGTACATTAGTATGCTTGTTAGAGGGTTGGATTTTGGTTGAAATGTGTTTTGGTATGAAAATGGAAGAACCCATTTCTTCCTTCCCGAATTTCAGCAGTTCAGAGTATTGGGTGACCACCCAAAAATGTCTGGGCGACCGCACATCTATCTGAAAGCTTTTGTTCTTGTTTGAGGGCTTGTTTGGGCGACCGCACAGTCCCTTTTGGGCGGCCGCACAGAACATCGGAAAGTTTTCATTTGTTGGTTTGTGTGATTGAAGAATGCGTTTTGATCCAAATCTTGGGTGTCCTTCTAGTTGACCTTAGTGAACATTGTAGTACACTCTAGTGATAGAATTGGGTCCTTCGTGATGAAGTTTGTGATGGAAATTGATTAAGTGTTAATTGAGATTTTTGGAACACTTTAATTGTGTGTTGATTGGTTCATTTCACTTTCTTGGTTACTTCTTGGTATGGTTCCCTACTTTGGAACCTTAAGTTGTTTATTTAAGCTAGTATTTATTACTTAGCAGTTATTTGATAGCCCAGCTGGTATTTTGTGTGTGTTTGGGTGATGCGAAACATTATGATGGCACGGCCAAGTCCATTGTGATGTTGACCATTGTTTTGCCCCATTATTACCCTCCTCCAGATTGGCCTTGGATGTGAGAAGAGCTAGCTCCTTTGTGTGCATTTTAGCTTTACTTGGAGCATGACTTTGTGGCATGTCTCCCGTCCCTTGTGACACTTCATTGGTTATTGGTTCCGGTACCGGGGATTTCTCTTCTGCTTTAATGCTATTATGAAGATATTGATGGTTGATTATTGAAGCTGCGCAGCGATCCTTTATTTGGATGTACCGGTTTGGAAAACCTTGGCTATATCCTTTGTTATGTGTTTATTTCCGCTGCTATCTGTTATGTGATAACTGCTATGTGCTATCTCTGATTTATTATTGTATTTTGCATCATAGCATGTCATGTAGTTGCATTAGTAACTTATTGAGATTTATCTCACCCCCCTTTCTTTTATCTTTGTTTTCCTTAACCCCCCCCCCCCAGGTGCTAAGGATTAGTCTCGCTGATCACGAGAAAGAGGACGTCGAGTGTGGATACATTCTTTTGGGGAAGGTTGTTATAGGTTGGTTTACATTATATAAGTGTGTAACCTTTTTGGGATAGTTGTACCAATCAATGACGTCATTAAGAATTGTATATTTGTATTTTGTTGGGCATAAACTTGTGGAAGTTTATGATAGTTGTATTTGGTTTTTGTCAAACTTGGATTTGTAAAACTTTGGATCATCACCTTTTGGTATCAAATGGAATTTTTAACTTCAGTATTTCTGAGTTTTGGTCTTAAGTCGACGTCCAGCTAGCGGTCTCGGGCCCGCGGGGTCCGGGGTCGCGACAATTCATCGAGGGGCCCAAGCTTGACATCTCTCTTAAATAGAAACAAATCCCATCTTGGATTATTACCTTTCCCTACATGATTCCGATTATGCCAATCATATCTTTTATAGCTACCCGGTTAAAGGTAACGTTTTAATATGTCAAACATAATGTTTATCAAGTGGAAGACTGCAATAACCTCAGGTCTAAAGATTCAAGCGATATAACTATATGTTTAATTATGACATTTTACCATGACATAAATCTCATAGGGGTCAGTCCAGTATTTGTTCTTCAACAAATACTCATAAGTCTAATTGTATCGCATACACATAATCATCATATGACTATCCATTAAATTTATAATAGTAATTAATCATAATTACTAGGGACAGAGATTATTATAATAAACATGCAAAAGATATAATAATTAAACATTCAATATCTATATTAAAGCATAAAGCAAATGATAACATTAATCGTTCAAATAACGTGCCTAGGGAAAAACACACCAACAATCTCCCACTTGCACTAGGATGATCATAGGTCACCAATGTTATCTTCAATTGGTACTCTACATAAAGTCACGCCTCCTCTATCAACGATTTCTCAAATAATATGAAAACGCCTAAGTATGTGTTTGGATTTCTGATGCGATCTAGGTTCCTTTGCTTGAGAAATAGCACCATTATTATCACAATAAAGGTCTATTGTATTAGCAATGCTAGGAACCACCTCTAGTTCACCAATGAACTTCTTAATCCAAACAGCCTCTTTAGCAGCATCAGATGCAGTTATATACTCAGCTTCGGTTGTAGAATCAGCTACGGTACTCTGCTTAGAACTCTTCCAGCTTACAGCACCACCATTTAGCATAAACCCAAAACCAGATTGCGATCTATAATCATCCTTGTCAATTTGGAAGCTTGCATCTGTGTAACCCCTTACAATATGATCATCTTCCAAGCCTCCATATATCAAAAATGAGTCTTTAGTCCTTCTCAAGTACTTAAGAGTCGCTTTAACAGCTATCCAGTGACTCTCACCAGGATCTGATTGGTATCTTCTCATCATGCTTAAAGCATAAGAGACATCCAGTCTAGTACATATCATGGCATACATTATGGATCCAATTGCAGAAGCATATGGGATTCCATACATGCGTTCTCGCTCATCAGTTGTTTGAGGACACTGAGTCTTGCTAAGACTTTTACCATGTAACTTTGGCAGGTTACCTCTCTTAGAGTCTTCCATACAGAATCTTTTAAGAACCTTATCAATGTATGTACTTTGACTTAAACCAATCAATTTCTTAGATCTATCATGATAGATCTTTATGCTAAGGATGTAAGCGGCTTCTCCCATATCTTTCATTGAGAAACAGTTTCCTAACCAAGTCTTTACAGACTGAAGTGCAGGAATGTTGTTTCCAATGAGCAATATATCATCAACATATAACACTAGAAATAATATTACTTGATCGGAAAGGCTTCCATGTAGTGTTTGAGCTTTTGAGTGACCCGAACTAATACTGCACATGATTTCTCCAAGATGGAGTAGTTATTTTTTTCCTCCTTGAAATCGGGGACTGACAAAGTAAATGGATTCTCCTTTGTGGAATCTCGTTGCTCTTGTGCTATCATAGCCCCTAGGGCTTCATCATTCACTGTGAGGTAGAGCAAGAGAGGCTTCTCTTTGTGTGGTGGAACCAGAACTGGAGGGCACGTCAAGTAATGCTTCACTTGGTCAAAGGCTTCTTGGCACGCGTCGGTCCACTCTAGAGCCACATTATTCTTGAGTAACTTGAAGATTGGCTCACACATTGAAGTGAGTTGGTGCACGAACCGACTGATATATTGAAGTCTGCCCATAAAACCTTTAATTTCTTTTTGTGTCTTTGGAGGAGGCATGTCAATGATTGCCTTGATTTTTGAAGGATCTGCTTCAATTCCCCCCTCGGTGACCATGTAGCCAAGAACTTTGCCTCGGATAACCCCAAAAGTGCACTTTACGGGATTGAGCCTCATCTTGTGTTGTCGAAGCCTTTCAAAGAACTTGGGGAGGTCGATCAAGTGTTGACCGTTGGTTCCTTTTGAATGGATGATCATGTCGTCTACATAGACCTCGACTTCTTTATGAATAATATCGTGAAACAAGTCTGTCACAACCCTTTGATAGGTAGCCCCAACGTTTCTCAACCCAAATGGCATGACTGTGTAGCAAAGGGTGCCCCATGGTGTGGTGAAAGCAGTCTTGTGTTGATCTTCTTCGGCCATAAGAATCTGATTATACCCAGCAAAGCCATCCACAAATGAGCGGACCTCGTAGGCGGCAGTGGAGTCGACTAGCATATCGATGTTGGATAATGGAAAGTCATCCTTTGGAGAAGCTTTGTTCAAATCTCGGAAATCCACAAAAACACGGACCTTGTCGTTAGCCTTTCTGACTGTCACAACATTTGCTAGCCATGTCGGATACTCAATGACTTTGATGAAGCCCACACTGAGAAGCTTCTATATTTCTTCTTTGACTTGTAGAGACCATTCTGGCCTGATCTTTCCGAGTTTCTTCTTGACTGGCTTAGCATCGTCTCTGATCGGAATCATGTGCTCGGTGACCTTTCTGTCTAAACCCGGCATGTCTTTGTATAACCATGCGAAAACATCCATGAACTCTCTGAGCAGTGCAGTCAATATGCCTTTCTCTTCCTTCTTGAAGAAGCTTCCGATCTTGGTTTCCTTCGGCTCCTGATCGGTACCCATATTAACAACATGCAATTCTTCATCAGCCCCTGGAACATTTTCACCATGACTATAGACCTATTGAGGTAGTTCATTTAAGTATGTTTCATTTTCGTGGTCTATTTCATCATAGTTTGAATTGTTATTAACTAGTTCATTAAATTCATTATTAGTTAATTCATCATTTATGATGTTTGCAATCTCGGGGTACTCAGAAAAATCAAATTTTTCATTAGCAAAGAAAGGGAGCACACGCTCGGCTATTGCCTCCATATCCTCTTGGGTGAGGGTGTTGGAAAAACTCTCGCACTCGAAAGTGAATGTCAATAAATCTTCCTTTGTCACTTTGCGTGGAATGCAACCCATTTTCTTGATCAGGAATTCTTCGGATACCACGGGTCCCTTTGTTGAATACCAGTTGTTGATTGGCTCAGAGTTTGGCTGGATATCGCTGATGGGCTCACTTCTTGTGTCGGTGTCATCGGAGATGGCATTGACTTGACATTCATCCATGATGGAAAGTTCCTCGAATATGGAGGATAGATCAGTTAACTCCTCCCGCACGGTAATCTCTGTCTCGGACTCCATGGTTACTTTCTTCCCCCACCATTCTCGGGGTGACATTGGAGTTGGTTCCTCTTCACGCTTCTGTATTTCACAATCGTCAAAGACTTCGAGACCGGGCTTTTTGATTCCCTTGCTGTTGACCCATGATTCGGGAAAGATTATATACGGAACATCATCCCCCTGGCGGACAAAGTAGCCATTTAAAGTCTTGTGGTAAGGCCTCAGATTGGGGATCTCATAGTGACGGCCTTCCCTGCGAGCTCAAGCCTTTTCATTCTTGACGGATTGCTCATATTTCATGTCGTCCTCGGAAGGTTCATACCCCAACCCGAACTTGTTCTTGACAAAAGGGACCTCCACGGGTTTCTTTCTCCCTTGTTGATGTTTCCCTAGGCCTAAACCGGGAAAGTAATTCATTTTCCTCAGCATGCAGAGGACTTTGTGATTGCTGAGGGTCCATGGTCCATTTCCCCTTCTTTGTCGATGGCGTTGATTGAGACGCCGGAGAGGGTTGAGTCTTCTAACCCATGTTGAATTTGGTGGACGGGTGTTGGAGCCCGCGCTCGAAAGCTCCTCCACGCCGAACATATGCGAAATGATATGTGATCGCTCAATGAAAGCGGTTCGGGTGAGTGCCTCGTGCAAATGCGATTTTAGAAATGCGCTCGGTTCCCACACAATGGTTTCCTATTGAAGCTTTAATTTAATTGCAAGAGTCGCCACCTCACTTTATTTTAGGAAAAATGAAGACAAAACCTTTTGTTTAGAGAAAGTGGGTTCGGGGGCTAAGTTACGAGAAGAGAAGGGATTAAGCACTCTCCTCGCCCGTGACGGTCTCTAGCATGCATGCCACTTAAGTTCAATTTTATGCCTTTTTACCTTGCCTTTACGCCCTTAACAAAATGGTGATTTAATATATGCGGAGGTCTTCCTAATCTAAGTATGTTCATTTTAATTCGCAACTGGGAAATCGGTTTGGGTGGATTTCCCGATTGGTTTTTGAGAGAGGTTTGATCATGTCAAGAAATAAAACATCCACGGGAGGGGAATTATCCACAGTCTGGGATATACATATATACAAAAAAGGGAGACAAATCCCATAAATAAAATAAATGTCCTTGACGGGGCTTTTGTCGATTTTTGGTGTCATTCTCCGTCCCCGAGCCATAGTACCTGTCCTAAAATGATCCAATTCCAAAACTAAAAATTGGGGATTACTCCCTGAATGTTAGGGATCACATTGAAGTTTTCATGAACTTTTTGGATCAAATTTAGACCCCAAACACAAGCAAGAAAGTTCATCACAAAAATCTGCCCAGAAAAGGCACACAGCAAACCTAGCACATTGATCACCAATTTTAACCATTTTAGCCCATGAATCTGACATAACACCAAGATTCAAAGATGAAGACCACACTGAAAACATGAAGATCCCAATATTTTGAGTTCAGAAGATGAGTTTAAGCGGTCCAAAAGGTCTCTGACATTTCAATGTCAGAGGCTGGAAGTGCAGAAACTGAAGCTTGAAGGCTGAAACAAGTGACTAAAAAGAGCACTTCCATTGGTCCAAAAAATGTTTCAAAAATATGTTCATCTTCATGAGTTTGTTTAGAACAAAATCCATGTTTTTAACTTTGTTCAAAAAACAATTTCATTGAGTTTGAAGCTCAAGAACAGAGAAAGGTACCACAAGGAACAAGCAGGACAGCATCACTGGAACCAAAATTTATGCATGAAAATATAACCCAAACATGGAATATGAACATGAAAATTTAGGATCATGCACTTAAACATATTAGGAACAACTTTTGTTTTTTGACTCAGACCAAGAAACCAATCTAAGATGGAGTTCCAAGAGCATAAAAATCATGGCTCTGAACAGAATATAGAAACTGATTGCATGAGGCATAAACATGGATCTCAAAATACTACCAAAACTCCTAACCAAGCCATTATGCTCAAGGATTTTATCATTTAGCATGTTAAGAGCATTATCCAAGAGCCATTTTCCAACAAAGATTGATTTTTACATGCATGCTCACTAAGAATAGCCAAGGAGGGCCAGATTTGCACCCTTTGAGAGAAAGATGAGAATTTACATGCAAAACTCAAAGAAAATGAACATTTTGGCTATCATAAAGGCATACAAACTTGATAACCTGAATATTAACAACACATATCCATCGTTTATATATACATATTGCAAGTTTTACATAGATAAAAACATGGAAGATGAGGGAAACCTAGTCATTAGTTGACTAGGTTCCAAACTAATCCCATGACCATTTACATAGCTAAAGAGTTCAAGGTTACCTAGAGATTTACCTAGCTTGTGAGATGAGGTGGTGCTTCCTTTGTCTACCAAGGGAAGACTTTCTTTTTTTTTTTTTTTTGTGTTTGATTGAAGTTGGTTTTGTGTTTTTTGGAGTTGTTGTTTGAGGTTTTTGGTGAGTTGTTTGAGGTTTTTGAGTGGTGTAGAGGTGGTGGAGGAGTGGTGGTGGAGTGGTGGTGTGGTGGCTGAAGTTTGGTTGAGAGAAAATGAGAGAGGAGGGTGTAAGGAAAATGGTAGTGTCTCTTTTTTTGATCAAGAGGGAGTCCCCCTTTTATGTTATTGGAGAGGGGAGTAATATGGAGGAGGGAGGTTGTAAATTGGTTGTAAATTGGAGGGAGGTTGTAAATATGGAGGAGGGATGTTATGGGCTATCCACCATCATCCCATGTTGGGATATTTTGCGATATTTTGTAATGTGGATAACTGTCTTTCCCGTTTCGGCATTAGCTCCGCAACTGCTCCGTCGTGCGCGCCTCGGTGCCCCGGTTGTCCGCGGGTCCAACATGAAAGTTGTTTGAAATAATTTTCTGGTCGCACCGGTCTATCTGGAATATTTTTATGAGCAAGAGATGACAAATATATATTTTTAAGTGCACAGAATGGATAATAACGAGCAGTTCTAAGGGTGTGGGCCCCGTTTCGGGCCCCGCACCTCAAAAATTTGAAGTTTATGCCTGTTTACTCGTTTTTTCGCTCTGATCATGAATTTGAAGTCCGTTTATCCATTCGATGCACCAATAAAGCTTAAGCCACTCCCACATATCCAAATCGAGGGCTTAGGTCAATTTTAGGGTTTAGACCAATTAAAAGGGGTTTGATAAGGGGTGCGAGATCGAGGTATCTACAGAGCCCCTCGTCGAATCTCCTTGTAAAGTAAAGGGGATTCTACGATTCACTAAGAGACACTCAATCTCGTCTAGGGTGTAACGGCTGGGTCCAGGGTAGGACTTCCTACGTATCTCTTTTAAGAATCAAGCCTCCGTAGTTCTAACTCAAACAATCAATCAAACACAGACAAACAATGGTCGGTCCCGGATTCCCAGTTTACCTACGTATCTCTTTCGAGAATCAGACCAAACGTAGTTCAGGTTTATTAAAATTTAAAGATGCAGGGGGGGAGCATTGAGATGTGATCTCTCTTTGCTGGGGATAGAAATCATAAATGGGGCGATGCTTCGCTCAGCCGGGGAAAAGGAACAACTCAGAACGGGGGGAAAAATCTCACAATCCGGGAGACTACCCAATTCATCATCAAGACGAGTCGCATCTGACTCTGAGGGATTGGCATTTGACCAACAATTTGCAAAAACGGGTGACTGAGCTCAACGGCAAAACGGGCGACTGAGCTCAACGGTATCAACGGTGAACTGCCTACATATCCCTCCATGGGAATCAAGTCACGGTGTAGTTATGGGAAGACCTGACTCAACATTAAAGAGAAGGTCTAAAATCAACAATTGCTCAAGAATTGACGCAAGGTACAATCCGAGAAAGGGGGTACGTCTCAAAATCAGGAGGCTACCAAGGGGAATAACAAAGACTTATCGAAAGTCGGGCGCTTCGCGTCAATCAGATCAAGGGGACCAATTCAATCAACGGTCGGGCGCTTCGCTCCACTCAAAGGGACGTACGACTCAACATTAAGAGAGGACCAAAAGATAACAACAACTGACGCTTCGCGCAGCTCGGGGGTACAAATCAGCATCTTGAGAAGACCAACAGAGATTGACAATTTTAAAAAATCATTCAACAAAGGATACGCTGCATTCTGAGCTATGTACAAATCCTTCGGCTTTTGAATTGCTGTGTGATGAGAATTTTGTGCTTTATTAAGCAATGAACCATCGTTTAGCGTGGCCTCTCAGCATTGTTTCAGCTTCGACTGAAGTCTCTCGCGTATCAGGAGAGATGACAAGATCGACTTTGCCTGTTGTGACCTGCAAGTTAGCTTTGCATGCAGTGGTGGATATGACTCACACACATAAAAATTGGATCACCTTTTGACCGAGCACAAGATTTCTTTCATTTTGAAATCGGAATACTATTATTATTATTACTCTTTATTTTTTTTTTGATTAAACGCTTTTACTAAATGACACCGATTCGTGATTTATGACCAACAATGAACCAAGCCCAGATTTAAAGGGGCGGCTGCTGCTAATATCTAACAAAGGGGATGAGGTTCAATGCCTAGGGATACGGAAAAGGAAAAATATCTGATTTTCATAAAAGCCGCCGTACGGCTCAATCCTAGCCGTCCGCCTCAAAAGCCGCCGTACGGCCTCCTAACAACTCTGCATGGAATCAAGACTTTTTGAACCTTATCTTTGACTAAGGGGCACGGGGGGACACCCCTTTTCGAGTACTGACGAACTAGGCCAGCTTTTGGGAGGTTATAAATGGGGAGGGGGAGCCTTTCTTATTTCTCATCCCAAACATCTTCTCCTTCTCTCCTGCTTTGAATCTTTCAGCTCATTTCCTTCCTAAATGGCTCATCTTGGCCAAACCCTGGTTAGTACCGAGGAATATCGGGTAGGACTCAACCATTAGGTGAATTTATACCCAGAGAGTGCACGAGCGACGTTGGAGGAAAACTATCATTTCAAGCTAATTTTCGCTTTGAGGAGGCTTCCCATTCAGTGGGAGATAATCCGAGGTGCTTTCGTTTTCTGGTCAACACGGACCCACATGTTCAATTTCACCCAAGACGAACTATGTCCCACTTTTGAGGAACTCTGTGCCATTACAGGGAATACAACTCGCGGCGAGGCCATTGTGCCCACTTCCCGCAAGACGCCTGCTCGGTGGCTTACTGAAACTTTCGGATTTGATCTCAAATTCTCAAGGAGGCTTCTTCACAGGACCCATTTCGACATCACTTGCTTCCTCAGACTTTTTGGTGAGGCCGCCCCTCATAACTTGGAGTACTCTGACCATAGGGACTTTGCCTTAGTCATGTGCCTCTTCGCGGAAATGTTTTTCGTTTCCTACGATGGCTTTATCGACTCAAGGATGGTGGACATTGTTGATTCTTGCAAGCGTGGTGCCGGCAATGTGGTGACTGTCCTCTTGGCTGAGACCTTGCATTGGTTGGATGGTTACTACCCCAGGGGTAATGCCTTTACGTCAGGTAGCCCCATTCTGCTGCATATATGGCTCCAAGAGTATCTTAAGATCATTCGCCCGGTTTCAGACCCAGACTACATTCCTTCCATGCTTCCAAGGCGAGGTTTGAACAGGTAAAACTGCTCTACTGTTAAAGAGTGGGTCGGACATTTCTGGAGAATCCGATCGGCAGACATCCTGTGGGTGCCTCCACATTGGCTTCTGAGCAGGTATCTCATCACTAGTGTAGGTCATTCCTTTGTTTGGCTGGCCGGGCTTTGGTCTACCACCTTTTACTTAGGCCAACGGGTCACTCGTCAGTTCGGACAAGTTCAAGAGATTCCTTTTTCTGACCTCCCTATCACAGACAACTTGCCCATGGATACAAACATTTACAACTTGATCAAGGAGGTTTGGTAGAAGAATGGTGCACACACTGGCAGAGGCAGGCGCCGGAGTGAAGGGGACACGTTCTATGAACCCACTTTGGAGTTCCTTGAGTGGTTGGGCCCTCAGACCGTCGAAGAAACTACCACCATTGCAGCTTTGGTATTGGAGCTCGTAGGTCCAGAAATTCTGTCTGGAGATTACTATTCCCAGATAATGGGTCCGACTGTCTTTCAGAATCAAATTGGTGGGAATCAGCCCCGCAACGGTCACCGGTCCGGGCATCGCAGAAATGGTCGGGGTTCAGCTTCACGGATTACCCTGCCTGATGCAACTGACTCTGTGAATCAAAGGGGAGAGAGCTCTTCGGGTCCCTTCCAGAGCGTGTTCGACCGCATCAGTCCCTGAATGGAATTTTCAGTTATTTTCGCTTAATCCTTGGTTGCCACGCCAAGATGTGTTTTTTTTTTCAAAGCTTGTTGTGTTTGTTTTTCCTTTTTGAATGTAATGTTTGCAAGTTCAACGTGGGGAATAAAAAGTTTTTCTATTATTAATGACCGGACCCGAAGGTTGCCTACGTTCATCTTTTACAATGGACTAAGAGGCTCAGGTCAGCGTAGTTCGACACAATTACTTTGAATTTTTGCGCGCCTCCTGTTTTTTACCTAGAACTTCCCTTTCGGGTTTTCACCTCTAGTGGGGCTGTTTTTTGCGTTTTTTTTTTTTTTTTTTTTTTTATACTCGATAATAATCATAAACTCTGCGTCTTCTACACATAATACTTCTTCAACTTGCTGAGGTTGCAAGGCTGAACGAGGTCTTCTCCAAATTCAGTTTGCAGAAACACGGCTCCACCGGATTGTATCTTCTTAACAATGTAGGGGCCCAACCATGGAGACTTCCATTTCCCTCGGGGGTCGACATAACTTGGTGGCTTCTCTCGCAACACAAGATCTCCCACTTTGACATCACGATCTTTAACTTTCTTATTGAAGGCCCTGGCAATTTTGCGTTGATATGCCCGGTTGTGCTCTAAGGCCAGTAACCGCTTCTCATCGAGCAATGCTAACTCTTCATGGCGACTTTGTAGCCAATCGAATTCAGACACTTGGTTCTCGAGTAACACTCTCATGGAGGGGATTTTAAGCTCAATAGGGAGAACTGCTTCCATGCCGTACGCGACTGAATACGGAGTAGCCCCAGTCGGTGTCCGGACAGATGTGCGGTATCCCCACAAGGCTAAAGGTAGCTTCTCGGACCAATCCTTTCCGGTGATAGCCATCTTTCTAATGATGTTCTCAAGGGTTTTGTTTGCCGCTTCTACCGCTCCATTGGCTTGAGGTCGATAGGGGGAGGACTTGTGTCTGACCACACGGAATTCGTCAAGCAATCGGTTGAATTCCCCTTCAAAGTGAGTTCCATTATCTGAGGCCACTTTCTTGGCATTCAAGACTTTGTAAGCAGCGGCCTCAACCCATTTGGTGAAGTAGTCGATAGCCACGAGCACATATTCCTGCCCACTCGAACCCTTCTGTTTGACTTGACCAATAACATCTATCCCCCATGTGGAGAAAGGCCAAGGAGCGGTTGATTGATATAGAACGTGTGGAGGCAGATGTTGCAGACTTACCGCTGACATTGATCACAAGTTCGCACCTTCATCATACAATCCTTTTCCATTGTGGTCCAGTAGTACCCTTGCCTCACTATCTTCTTAGCGAGCATGTGCCCTTTCATGTGGGGTCCACACAGTACCCCATGGACTTCATCCATGACTCTAGTCCCTTCAGACTTGTCTACACAGAGCAAATTTGGTCCGTTATGGTACCCTTTGTACAACTGATCTCCGGAAATCACAAATTGGGAGGCCCATCTACGCATTCCAATTCTTGCCCTTTTGTCCTTTTTTGGAGGGTAGATCCCATTCCTGAGCACATTCCATAGATCTGTGTACCATGGCTCTTCATTTTCTTCGTTATCTAAGTCAATTGCCAGGCAGAAGGCTGGGATTGACCTCTTGCTGACCACAAATGGCTTTACCATGACATCAGCAGGGAATTCCATGATGGAGGCTAAGGTAGCCAACGCATTTGCGAATCTGTTTCGGTCCCTTTGGAGGTAATGAAATGAGATATCTGAGAAGCGTTTTGTGAGCGCTACCAGTCGAATGTGATACTGCTGCAGTCTTGGATCTAGGATCTTCCATTTCCCCTCAACCTGATTGATGATTAAGGCGGAGTCTCCGAACACTTCAATTTCTTTGACCCCTCGATTTAATGCTTCTCCAAGGCCGGCGATGCAAGCCTCATACTCTGCTGTATTATTCGAACAGTCGAAGTATAATCGGATAGCAATGGGCGTGTGTGCATCACTTGGATCAATGAGCAAGATTCCAATTCCGAAACCCCTTTTGTTGGAAGCCCCATCAAAGAAGAGTTGCCATTTATTCTCCGAACAATCAACGGTGCAGATTCCTTCATCAGGAAACTGAGCTTCTGGTTCGGGCTCAAGATCAAGAGCCAAATCCGCAAGCTGGTCTGCTATCACCCTTCCTTTAATAGACTTAGGTGTTGTGTAAGTCATATCAAATTCGCTTAAAAGAAAGGCCCATTTAGCCACTCGATTAGACATGGTTGGCCTTTCGAGGATGTACTTCACGGGATCCATCCGGGATATGATTTGAACAGGCAAGGATTGCAGATAAATTTTTAATTGATGCGAGACCCAAACCAAACCGGTGCACGCTTTTTCCAATGCTGAGTAATTCAATTCGCTCCCTTGTAGCTTTCGGCTAACAAAATAGATTGCATTTTCAACCCAAGAGTCTTCCTTTTCTTGTGCAAGCATTGCTCCTACCGCAGTATTGGTAACGGTTAGGTACAGTCGCAAGGGTTTGTGATAATGAGGCGGGGCCAAGACCGGTGGGCTTGTCAGGTATTCTTTGACCTTTTCGAAAGCAATCTGGCATTCTTCATCCCATGATCGATCGGTGTCCTTCTTTAAGAGCTTGAAGAGCGGTTCACACATCGTGGTTAACTGCCGTATGAATCTGCTGATGTACTGAATTCTTCCCAAGAAACCATTCACCTCCTTTTGAGTCCGAGGTTGCGGCATTTCTGTGATGGCCTTTATTTTGTCGGGGTCGATCTCAATCCCTCTTTCTGTTACCAATAAACCTAGGACCATGCCTCGGATGGTACCGAATGTGCATTTAGCAGGATTCAACTTCATGTGGTACTTTCGCCACCTTTCAAAGAATTTTCTGAGGTCAACCAGATGCTGAACGTCTTCTTCAACGGAGTGCACAATCATGTCATCCACGTAGATTTCAAGCTCTTTATAGATCATGTCATGGAAAAGAGTTGTAGCACCTCTTTGGTAAGTGGTTCTGGCATTTTTAAGGCCGAAAGGCATCACTGTGTAACAGAAGGTCCCCCACGGGGTGATGAAGGAAGTTTTCTCTTGATCTTCTACCGCCATCTTAATTTGATTGTAACCCACCATTCCATCAATGAACGACTTTACCTTGTGCATTGCAACTGAGTCCACCAAAATGTCAATATTCGGCAACGGGAAATCATCTTTCGGGCAAGCCTTGTTGAGGTCTCTGAAGTCAACATATATCCGGACTTTGCCGTTCGCCTTCTCGACTGTGACCATGTTGGACAACCACTGGGGGTATTCCACAACTCGGATGAAACCCACTTACAGCAACCTTTCGATCTCTTCTTTAACCTGAAGGGCCCATTGTGGCTTAATTCTGTGGAGTTTCTGCTTGACCGGCTTGGCGTCGGGAAATGTAGGAATTCGGTGCTCCACAATTGTTGGATCTAACCCAGGCATATCTTCGTACGACCAAGCAAACACAGTAACAAATTCTTTAAGCAAACTGATCAATCGCTCCCTGTCAGCCCCTTGCATGAAGCTTCCAATTTTCATTTCTTTGACTTCCCCGTTTAGCCCCAGATTGATGGTGGACAAATCTTCCCCACAGGCTTCTAACTTTCGTTCCCCACGCTGTTTTGCTAACCTACTTAGCTCAGTTAAATAATCTTTTTCATCTTGGCTTATGTATTTTAAAGATTCATGATTAACTTCATTTGTTGTTATATTTTCATTTGTTAAATCATTATTTAAAATATTGGCAACCAAGGAGTAAGCAGAAATAGAGGAAATTTCATTCACGACAGAGGGAAGTACAAGCTCGGCGACCGCGTCGAGGTCCTCGACAGTGAGGTCCTCTTCGGGAATCCATGAAACAACATTAGAGAGTACAAAGGACTCAAAAGCGGGATCATCAGGGCGAACATATCCAAACTACTCCACGAGAGTGTCTATAGTAGCGAGCGGGCCAGTGGTTTTGGACCAGTTATTACGTGGTGCCACTGCCGGCTTGAGGTGCTTCATCGGGTCATACGCTTCTTCGGTGCCATCCCCGATCATAACCACATGTCTGTCTTCAAGACCGAACCCTTCAAAAAACTTGAAGACATCATCTTCTTCATCAATATTCCACGGAGCAACGGGATCCGGTTGCTTATAGGAACCGTCCAAATCAAGGCATTCATCGACCACCTTAACATCATTAAATACCTCCCATCCTGCAGGGGGCTTTTCACCAATGCCAGTAACTGGCTCAAGAGGCATAACGTACGCGACATCCTCGCCTTTGCAAACAAAGTATCCCTTCCATGATTTTTCATAGGGTCGAAGCGGAGGGAGCTTATAGGTCCCTCCTTTCTTGATAGCCTTCTGCCTCTCCCTTTTCTTACGCGTAGCTTCGGCGATTTCAGCAGGGGTGGGCTTGTAGCCGAGCCCAAAAGGAGGAATGAAAACAGGAACATCATCTTTGATGGCTTCAACACACCCTTGTTGTTCTTTCCCAAGTCCCATCATAGGTAGGAATTTCATCTTCTTGACCATATTCAAGGCCATCGCGTCACCATACTTGGTCCTTTATCCACCAATTAGATCGGTCTCCTTGACATATTCAATAGCATGGATCCGAGCTTGTGGGATTACTTCAAAACCACTCAAGAAAATGCCGGTATCTTTGTGCTCAATTACCAAGATTGGGAGGTCACCGACTTGCGCATCATCTTGGGCGTGAACTACCATAACATGATTGTTGTGAATGAACTTGATGCACTGATGGTAAGAGGAAGCTACTCCTTTCACTCCATGGATCCAAGGGTGTCCCAAGAGTAGACTGAATGAGGACTTGATGTCGATCACTTGAAATTCAATTGGCCAAGAGGGCCAATGGTGAGAGTGAGGGAGATAACACCCAAAACACAGCGACTGGTGCTATCGTAAGCACGGACCATTTGAGAGGACGGGGCCAAATCAGTTATCTTAATTCCCAAATCTGCGAGAACATGCGTGGGGCAAACATTGACTGAAGATCCATTATCGATCAAAACACAAGCCAAGTGCTGACCCCCAACCCCGACGGTGATGTGCAGAGCTTCGATATGATTAGGACCAATTTTTGGTGCATCGAGATCGGTAAACGTGATAATATTCCCAAAATGAATGTTGCCGACCATGTGGACAAGGTCATTGGGAGAAGTCTCAATCGGAATGACAGCTTGAGTGAGAGCTTTAACCAACGTGTCTCGGTGCTCCTGTGAAGACGAAAGCAAACCCCAAATGGATATATTAGCCTGGGTTTTCTTCAACTGGGTTAAGACTGGGTTTTCGGTGACCTTTTCTTTCTGAGCGGGGGCTCCTTCCTTATCCTTTCCCAATTCACTCACCTCGGGATTTGGAGGCTGATAGGATCTTCCCGAGCGAGTGAGGTGATTCACATTTCCACCAATCCAAGTGGCCTTTTTAAAAGGGGCCTTTTGTTCCTCAACGGCTTTAGCACTAGACAAGATCGAATCCCAAGAGATCATATGGCATTCAAATTCTTTAGAGATCACAGGAGTCACGGTGTAGTTCAAAGTCTTCTTTGGAACTATAAAACTAGTCCTTGAGTAGTTTTCTTCAAACTCGATCATATGGATCCCCGATCCCCGGCAAAGGATTAGTCACCACATTTGGTTGGGGTGGCTTCTGAATGAGTCCGTCGTCAATCATGTCTTGCAGAGTGTGCCTCAAATTCCAACAGTCATCTGTCGCATGACCAGGTGATACGTGGTATGCACAATACTTGTTTGCATCCTAATTCCTAGGAGGCGGATTAGGCGGGCGGTATCCTTCTATCGGCTTCAATACCCCTTGGGCGACCAATCCTTGGAAAATAGTGGACAACAGAGAGTTGAATTTATCAAACTGCCTCTCTCTCCGAATTTTACCATTCCTTTGCTGATTGTTAATGGAGTTCACAGACCCGTCTTGATTACAACATGGGGGTGCCCTATTGTAACTGTTCCGGCTAGGTCCCACATTGTTGTTCCAAAAAGGAGCAGGAGTCATGACAACACTGTTCACAACCGGTGTCGGGGCCTTAGCAGGGGTCGGAATCTGTAGGAGCTAGGAGAAGGATCTAGCTTGATCACCCCAGTTCGGACATCTTCGTCGATACGAGAACCCACATCTAGAATAGAAGCAAAATCCGAAAACGGGAGATATTTCATCTTATCTGCATACACCGGCTGAAGATTCTTAAGGAAAATGCGAGTTTGCTCGCCACTGTCGGGCCTCTCCAGAGTTTGAGCAACATTCTTCCTCCACCTACTTGCAAATTCAGAAAAGGATTCCTTCTCACGCTGGGCACACGAATCGAGATCACGGCGGCTCTTCTCCCAATTGGAGTTATCTTTGTACCGCTTCTGGAATTCATCCACGAGCTTCGCCCAATTATCAACCAGGTTGGCATCCACAGTCATGAACCACTGCTTAGCGGCTCCCACCAAAGTCAAATGGAAGTTGGAGGCCATAGCACCAACATTAGCCCCACGGGACTGCATTGGATGAGCATAAGATTTCAGGTGGGCCATTGGGCAACCTGTACCGTCAAATTTCTCCACATCGGGCATTTTGAATTTAAGAGGCAGAACAGCAAACGGAGATAATTTCAAGGAATCTGCAGAAAAACTCTCCTTTATTCATGACTTTTCTCAACATTTCTTTCATTTCATTCATTTCAATCTCAGTTCTAGTAAGAGGCACATACGGGACACCTTTGTAGAATGCTTCCATTTGGCGGACCAAGTTAGGATCTTGCCCCTGGGAAGTTCCTTGATTGTACGGAGAAGCACCACTAGCAAACGCTTGGCGTTGGGTTGCTGATTCGGATACAGAGTTTGCATATACTGAGCAAAGGCATTATGATCGGGCGGATACTGATTCGGCACCCTCGAAGCCTCTTCGAATCTTCAAGAAGCTTCAATCATAGTTCTTGCCGATCAAGGTAAGTCTTCTTACTTTTCTTATTATGTTCTTAGGCTAGATCTATTTTATGCATGTTTTCATTATGTTTATGCATCCATATTCATATGTTCTTCATGTGTTCTTCATGTTCTTAGTCTAGATTCATAATATATGCTATAACTAGGGTAGAGATCTTCATTTTTATCTGTTCATTCATACGTATTCATGATATTCTTATTATTATGCTAGATTTATGTCTTATCATACATCATATGCTAGATCTAGGATTGTAATCCCTATTTATATGCACCTTCCATAGCCAATGATGATCCTAGGGATTCATCAAACCCTAATAAGATCTAGGAACTACTTCTAACCCTAATCTTCCCCCTCTTTATGAATGATCCCGCTTCATCTCTCCCCATTCTAATTCATCGATGAACTACACCGACCTGAGCTTCTCATGATGAGAAGAATGTAGGAAATCTTTGGATCCGGTCTCAATCACTAACACACACACACATACATTGATCATGATAGAAAGACCGATTCGTCGGGCAATATGAGTGATAACATGAATATTTTTCTCTTATTGTAATTTGACCCCCGAACCCTATTATTCTCATAAATGGTTTTCTCAATGTTTTAACAACAAATAAAACAACGTGGCGACTCTCGATTTCAACCTCACGTATTCACAGTGGCAACTCAGCTGGGGACTTGTTTTTGAAAACCTTTTTCAAAACTTAAGAGGGTCTAACTTTCATTAACTTCGTGATTTTGTGTGTGTTCTAACTAAAAAAACTACACTTCTGCAATTTCTGGCATTTCTGTAATTAAGCACCGTACACCTCCCTTTCCCCCGTACACCGGCTGTCAAGCCGTACGGCTTCCCTTATCTGCAAATCTGATTCTAACGATTTCTTGCAGGTTTTATGTGTTTATAGCATGCTTTAAATGTTCTAGATCTGCTCTAAATGTGTTTATCTCATGCTTAGATACTGTTACTATGAATTTTTATGCTAGTAGACTTCTCTCATGCATTGCATATCATTCCTAAAAATACGTAATCAAATGGTGTTGGGTTTCGGAATAACATGCGCAGCGGAATTAAGCATTTAAATTTTTATGAAACCCAAAGCCATAGATCCGTTCATATGATTAAGTCAAATCAATATGATGAATACTAGAATGCTAACCCTTGATGCCTTTGATTTTGCAACCTTCAATTCGATGGAGGCTTGAAACCTTGATCACGAACATAGCAAGAATCACGAGCTTTGACGATGATAACTTTCACCCTCTAGCGGTATCCACACCACGAACGAATATCAAGAACACTTGATCTTGGTTGCTAGACAAAAATTGTGAAACACGTTTTCACAATTAATATGAACTATATGGAATTTTATTTGTGTATTATTTTGTTCTTCAATCTAGGATGTCTTAGAACAAAATAAAACTCTCTCAAACTCTTTGGAGACTTGCACAAAAGCTTGGAACAAGTTCTGGCCGAATTTTGGTGTTTATATACAAGTAAGACCTATTCCAAATAGGAAACTTGTGTTTAAACCCGTCCAAAATTCTTTTCCAAATCAAATTAGGAAATCTGTCCCGACATGCTTGTGCGGCCGCCCAAAACTATCTGTGCGGTCGCCCAAAACTGTGTGGCCGCCCAGTCCAGTTTGTGCGGTCGCACAACATGGTTCAGAAGGCCAAATTTTCCATTTTAGTCCCTTTTTAAGATTCGTTCTCTCGTGTGTGACCCTCTAGGATTATACTAAGTTGGCAATGGGTTCAAACATGAAACCATAAGATATGATTAGGTTCTAGCAAACCGTCATACCTACCCAAATAGTATAACTAGATACAAGTTCGCATTCCTTTAGAATATGTCACAATCCCTTTGTCCACGATGTCTTTGAACACAAGTCATGGTCAATAAGTCAACTTGTTTTGTTCAATACTTTTTCGATTCCGAATATGTTGATAATCCAAATGACATTGATCCAATCAATCCATTTGAGTTTGGCTAAACATTTCATCAACATCATTCATACGAGGGGCCCAAGCTTGACATCTCTCTGAAGAGGGACAAATCCATTTAGCTTATTATTCTTCCCTACGTGAATCCGATTATGCCAATCATACCCTTTATAACTACCTGGTTAAAGGTAGCGTTTGAATATGTCAAACATAATCTTCATCAAGTGGAAGACTATAATAACTTCATGTCTAAGGATTCAAATGACATAACTAATATGAGATTTATATATGACATTGACCATGACATAAATCTCATACCGTGGGTCATATCCAGTACCTTGTTCCAAACAAGTACCCATAAATCTAACATGATCATCCCATGATCATTTAGCCTTTATACTAGTGCTTAACAAGCTTTAGGGACGGAGATTATTATAAGCAAACATGAGCATTAATAATAACCTAAATATCTCTTCATTAATATGAATATAATGATAACACATACAACGTTTAACAAACGTGCCTAGGGCACCAACACCAACAAATGGCACACTACCACTAGTCCGTGTCACACTGCACACCCTACTGGATACTCCGCTGAGTGCACAGATTTTGGTAATCCTGTCGCCTCTATCTTCGTGGCACCCGGGTTATATAACTCACCGTTTTCACTTGTGAAGCGGTTGAGGTTAATCCTTGTTCGTTTCTAAACCATGCACCTTGATCGAGTTAAGAACACTTATCAAAACAAGTAACCTTAACTAAAATCATTCAACATATTGTGTGTGTCTACCCTAGGTCAACTCTAGTCGAACCATAGACCCATCTAGGTCAACCTAGTCTACCCTAAATCAACTCTAGTCAAACCTTAGACCCGTCTAGGTCAAACCCGCCCCGTCTAGGTCAACCCATCATCGCGACCCATCTAGGTCAACCCGACATCTCGACCCGTCTAGGTCAACCCATCACCTCGACCCATCTAGGTCAAACCGTCATCCTCGACACATCTAGGTCAAACCGTTACCTTGACCCATCTAGGTCAACCTAGTCTACCTTAGGTCAAGCTAGTCAACCTTTGACCTTCCTAGTTCAAATTATCTACCGCAGTTTCGTCTAGATCCACCCATCTAGGTCAACCTATCGCCTTGACTCACTTAGGTCAACCGTACCTCAACCAATATAGGTCAACCAGCCATCTAGGTTAATCCTTCATCTTGACCCCACCTTTTGTCAAGCTAACCGATCTTAGATGACCTACCTCTTGGTCTACCTATGTCAAACCTTACCCGACTCGCTTAGGCTAAGACCACCTTACCTAGGGTCCCTCCACCTATACCAAACCAAGGACCGAGTCATCTCCCCTTACTCTTAGACCCCTACGGTCATCTTCTATAATACTTATGGCTTTCAAAATCACTGACCTCTTCGGCCGCTATCTCACTTGTTTTACTTGACCCGAACTACGGTGACATGAGCCTCTCATTGTGTGGGACCTCTCCTGCATAGTAAGGGGAACGTAGGCAGCTCCGGCCCGGTCAAACTTTTAGTCTTTTCATTCAAAGAACATTTCAAAAATACGGAGATCATGTCTTTTCATTAAAAATGATTTTATAAACGATGCCTTGTCATTAATTATGAGTGTAATTCAATTCAAAGACTAACTTCTCCACCAACCACTATAGAATCCTGCATCATGTCTACCGAAGGGATCATCACAGTCACAACTGAAGCTGCCACCCAAGATGTTGAGACAATTCTCCACCCCAACGCCACTCTCAATGAGCAAATGACCCACTTCAAAGCCATCCTCAACAAGCAAACGGTCCATCTTAACACTGCCCTCAACAAGCAAGAAGCCTTCTACGAGACTATCCTCGACCGGTTGAGACTATCCTCAGAGAGCAATCAACCCTCTCCCGAACTCTTCTCGATGAGCAAGAAGCCTTCTTTGAGACTGTTCTCTTCAAACGAACGGACCGCTTTCAGAAGGTGGTGTACGAAGCTCTAAAGGAAACCGAGGAGCATCTCCGGTCTAACATCTATGGTATCTACGAGAACCTTAACCGCACTCTCCCTCATGCTCAGTTTCCATATCCGTACGCTCCTCAAATGTATGGGTCACCACAGATTTTCCCCATTGGAACTCCTCCTATGACTACTCATCAACAAGGAATACCGTTGCCTAAACCACCCTCCAAGATGGTTAGTGATAAGGAGGACGAACCCGAGTACGATGACTTGGGTATTCCATTAGACAAATTCTTCAAAAGACTAGTTCAAGATGGAAAGTTATCTCCTCTCCTCGACTTCAAACCATTTCTATGCAAGACCAGACTTGGATCCCTCCAAACATTGCAAGTATCACAAATACGTCGTACATGACACCGAGAACTGTATCCAACTGAAAATAAGATCCAAAGCCTCATTGATAGTGGAGCCATCATCTGCCAAGGGAACAAATGGGCATAGAAGAAGAAGTTACACCGGGGCTACCTCCTTCAAAAAAAAAAAAAAAAAAAAAAAACAGTCTTTCAGTCTTCATAGGTTCTAGAGAGTCTTTTAGTCAAAGTCCACTTCGGACATTAGTCTTTTATTTTTTACTAGCAAAAGTCCACTACGGACATTAGTTAGATTGTTAAAGTCCACCTCAGACTAGTCAATTTGAGTCTTTAATAATAAAAGTGTCTTTATTTCTTTTCTCTCTAGACTTGAGACATAATCTTGCATATACATCAACTCCATGAAAATTGTATTAATCTTAATTGACAATTGATTGCTATATCTTTATATGACGAATTAATCGCAAATATATTCATTAATAAAGACTCATTAAAAGGTAAATGGACCCACAAACCATCATACATAACTTAACAAACAAATAATCTCAAAATAACAAACGCTTTGATCAATCGAATTGTTTTCTCTTTTCTATATGTCCTCTCTATACCTACCCTTATACGTGTACACCCACTGTGTACACTCTATATATAATCTCCTCGTGTACACCCTCCATATATTCCCCTCGTGTACACCCACTGTGTACACCCTCCATACATTCCCCTCGTGTACACCCACTATGTGCACCCTCCATATATTCCCTTCGTGTGCACCCTCCATATATATACCCCTTGTGTACACCCACTGTGTGCACCCTCCATATAGACACCCCTCGTGTACACCCACTGTATGCACCCTCTATATATATTTTCCCCTTGTGTACACCCACTGTGTACACCCTCCTAAATACTCCTCATTTACACCTCCAGCAAAAGAAGACGATGAATGTAGATCCGCTCACCATCGAAGAAGCGTCCGGACAATCATAGAAGCTGTCCATGACGACGCACTGGGCTGTCCGTCCTCCTCGAAAATGTCAACGAAGTGCAAGGGGCTATTCAATCCTCCCCAATGAGTTCTACCTCCTAAAGTCGAAAGCGGACTAAGGGCTCATCTTGCCCCACGTTTCAATATGTAAATATATATGTATAAAAAGGCTCGCTAGGTCGAAACCCATAAATGGGCGACTTAGGAAAAAATTAGAGCAAATGCACAAAAAAGAAGCCCGCTAGGTTGAAAACCCGCAAGGGCGGCCTAGACAAAATAAGGGTGTGCACAAAAAAATATATAATAAATCAAAGCAAAGAAAAATAGAAGGGGCTATCATCATAGAAAAGTAAAAGTCCCACTTTCTTTTCACTTTTTATTTTCTATTATTCTCCCTTTTCAAAGGAGTTCAACTCAAACTCGACGACAGCAGCGGTCAACAACTACAAACGAAGCGGTCCAAAGCAACAATGCAGTAGACCACCACTCAAACCCGGTATCATCATCGACCGGATCATCCTCTCGAACTACGCGGACCTGAGCCTCTTACATCGAGAGGAACGTAGGCAACTTCCTGGTCCGGTCCACAAAATATACAGCCCAATTCGAGCCAACTTTCATTCTTTTCTCTCTTCCCCATACACTACAATTTCTATTCTCTTTCTCGATTAATCAAGGCGTTTATTATTTCGAGACTACTCGTATAAAACATAATCATAAGACACATAACTAATCGATGAGGTCCATTCTCGAGCAATCAAAAGACAATTCCGAATAAAACAATTTTCAAATGTCTCGACAAGTCTTCTGTTCTACAATCTAGGAAAGAGCTAAAAACTTACTTTCTATCAAGCAGGGGCTTCCTTCCTTTTATCCTTCCTTTTATATGCATACTTCCTGTAAGGTCTAAATAAGAGAACTCCCTCTCTTGTTCTTTCTCACCATAACAAAAAGGCTCTTGCAAGTCGTCTGTACATTTCTGTCTTTTTTCTTTATTTTGAGTCGACTGAAATAAAAAAAAACGACGCTAAAAGAATACGCCCACCTAGATTGAAAACCCGCAAGGGCGGTCTAGAGAAAAGATAGGGTGCGTCTAAAGGAGGTAGCGTTCCCCACCTTATGCCCTCAACCAAACTGGGGCTGACCCAACAAAATCAGCCAACTCACTGATACTCCGACAAGGTCTCCCTCAACGAAATGTTATCTCTTCATCAAAGTTCAACACGGTTGACCTATTTCAAGAGCCCCCATCAAACTGGGGCTACCCTAACGGAATTGGGCCGAGTATCTGATGCTCCAACAAGATCATTCCCCATAGAAAGTCATCTCTCTCCATCGAAGCTTAACATGGATGACCTCTTTCCAATACCCCCATTCAAACCGGGGCTTCTCCAAACCAAGTTAGGTCAACTGCTTGACTGCTCGAAAACACCGGCAACCCGATGAAATCTCACTCACTCGAAAGGCTACCCTAGTAAAAAAACCTAACGAAGAACAAGTGGTTGAATTAATTAGACTGTAATTAATTATAAGGCATCTTTATAAAGTCATTACATTTTCAAAAGTGTTTTCTATCACGGCACATTATTTGTAAACCCGCACACTCGGTCTCCACTAATTTATAAATTGTCTTTTGTCTCGTCTCCGTAACGTCCTAACTGACTCGGACCTACAACATAGGACACCCTTAGGTCCCGCATCTCGCATAGGTCTAAAGCCCTAAATCTCCTTTAGGCAGCAGTTTCTGAACTCAACTAGGGTACCCTTAGGTCTTGCGCTCCTAGACTGTTTAAATACTATTTACGTGCTACACATTATTTACATGCTACTTGCTACTCTACGTACTGCATGTTACTGTACATATTACATAGTACATAAATGTTTATACAGTCATCCGTCAATATATACTATGCTACTGTCTGTACTCTACGCTAACAAAATGCAGAAACTAAGAAGCCGATCCACTAGCATCGCCTCGAGTCCTCTTCCGAGGATGTCCGCCCGGATCACCATCGTCATCACTGAAAGGAGGAGAACCACCGCATTCTGCCACCTTGCGAAGACTCTTCGCCAACTTCTTGTGTAACCTCCGAAGGATCACCCGCGGACCCAATTCGCGGTAAGCCATAGCCTCATAAGTCTGAGGAGTCACCTAAGCAAAAGGTAACGCAAGCATATCAGATTGAGTCCAAATGAGAGGATGACTAAAGACAAGAAGTAGGGTAAATAACATACACTGATATGACCCGCCAGGATCTGAAACTCCAGAACTATCTCGCTCTCCTCATGCTGCACCCACTGAGGGTCATCATCACTGTCTACATAACCGTACAAAAGGGACTACAAAAAACCCTATCAAAGGAAGGACCTGCCGGGCCCAATGCCACCAACTCAACATGCCTCTGCCCCATCTCCGCAGTTTCTCCTCAATCCACTACTACATTTTTAAGCAAATGCAACGCATTTAATGCAACGATTTGAGAATACCGTTGCATTATTTCATGTAATGCAAGGCTTATATGAGCTATTGTAACAGCTAAGACGTAAGCGTTGCATTAAGTAACTTGGCGTTGCATTATATCCTTCTAGTGCAAAGGCTATAATACTAATGCAACGCCTTCCATAACTACGTTGCATTAAGTTACTTGATGTTGCATTATATCCTTCTAATGCAAAGGCTATATTACTAATGCAACGTCTTCAATAACGCCTTTGAATTAAGTTTCTTGGTGTTGCATTATATTCATCTAATGCAAAGGCTATATTACTAATGCAACGCTTTCAACAATGGATCTACCATTCATTTCACTTGAAATCAATGGCCCAAAATCAACTGAATACATTTCACTTGGATCACCATCTCAACCATCCTTTTCTCTACCCGTTCATTATATATATATATATTTTTTTTCATTTTTTAAAATGGAAGTAAATGTTTTAGAATTTTTTTAGTACTGAACACGAAAATATATTAGAGAATTGAGGGAGGGACAATACCCGATAATTTTTTTAATTAAGAAATAAATTATATATATTTTTTTAATAGAAATAAATGTTTTAGACTTTACTCCCTCCATCTAATAGCTAAGTTGACAAAATGAGTTATGCACGGCAATTAAGGGAAAAATAGGAGAGAAAATTAGTGGGAGGAATATTAAAGATTTTTTGCTATTTTAGGAAAGTGCAACTTATCAATGAGATGTCAATAAAAAAAAATTATCCACATAATTATAGGACGGTGGGAATATTTAGTGCTAAAGTCTTTTTCAAAAAGTAATATAAACAAAGTTAGAAAAAAATAAACAAATGAAAGTATCTATATTACAATACAAAGCAAGAATAACCGTTTTACAAAGAGAGGCTGAGATTGCTTCTCAAAATTTGATCGAACGGCCTAAATTGATCCTAATAACCCACTCCCATGAAAATCGTTAGACAGTTAACTCCCTCAAGTAACCTCCTCACCTTTGTTAACTTACAGGCCTAAGATGATCCTAATAACCCACTCCCATGAAAATCGTCAGACAGTTAACTCCCTCAAGTAACCTCCTCACCTTTGTTAACTTACAGTGTATCTTTTCTCCCCCCACTACTCAACTTAAAAGTTAATGTGATTTTGGGTTATGAAAAAGAGGAAATTGAGTTGAGGTTAAGGGGTTTTATGTGAGAGGACAAAATTAAATGGGATTCTTTCTTCCTTTTCATACCGTCACCGTGCCAGTGGCACGGATAAAAATACTAGTAATAAATAAATGAAGGACGGACAGTACCTTTTAATTTTATATTTTATATTTATTTATTTTGAATAGAAATAAATCTTTTAGATTTTTTTAGTATTGAAGTATTTTCCCGAAAAGTTACAAAGTTAAAAAAACCACTAATTCTTCAAATGTAATTTCTTATATAAATTGATATTCTAGAAACATCTTTAATTGTTTGCGCTAATTTACTTTGCGCAGTAGAAGAGACGCTAACAAAATCGAAAAGCCGGAAGAAATCACGAAGCTCCAACGCCAGGCTGTCACCGTTGTCGGTATCTTTATTCTCTCATCTCACCGTCTCTCCCTTTTTCCCAATTCTAGATTCTCAGATCTTAAATTTCTATGCCCCTAACGAATCTATGGTTTTTTGAAGCCGCAGGTGGTGGAAGTTGTTTTTGTTGAAGCCGCACCTTGAAATCACACTCAATCTGAATCCCGTAACAGGGTATGATAATTTTACTCTTCAAATCCCATTAAAATTTACTGATTGGGTAATTCTACTAGTGAATTGTGTGGCCTTTAATTTGTTCATATTTATGTCTCTAATTTTGTCAATGAATGGTAGATGTAGTATCATTATTCTACTAGAATTTGATTAGTTTTAGAATTTAATTTAATTATCGTTTTAAATTTTTCTTCGATTCATCCTGTTTTGTTGGAATTCTGAGCTGTAAATGGTTTATAGTTTCTTTGGTTTTGGTAATCTTACATAATTCTTCAAATGTAATTTCTTAGCTGATATTAAGCATACAATTGATCCAGTGAACAGTAAATCTAGAGTCATTATGTTCGTGAAAATTGACACCTGTGCTTTAACTATTTTTTAAGTGAAATTGAACTGAGATAGTCCTCACAACTAGATTATACTCAATCCATCCCAAAATGATCTTCTCATTTGCTATTTCTTATTGTCCCAAAAAGTTCTTCCTGTTTCTACAATATGGGCTTAAAAGTGCATAAACAAAACATGGCTATTGAAGCAGGTCTTCTTATTCTTAAAATGTTTGAATAGTCAAATGTTAGGATCATTTTGGGACGGAGGGAGTATTAATCAAGGTTGGACAAATTTCTTGTTATTCTACTAGTATATTTTTTTAGTACTGAAATTTTGTTTAAAAAGTTATATAATAAAAGTTGGAATCTTTTTGCTTTAGGTATTAGTGTTTCTGTAAATGTTGATTTGGGAATGGGTTCTGATCCATTTTTTTTCTTTTGTGCTTTTGTACTTGTACTTTGTTTTTCAATATTGTGTTTTTGAGGGTTTGGATGATTCTCCTGGTAAATTTGCATGATATGTGGCTTTTTTTAGTTTTGTTACTAATTCCTTGTTAATGTAGTGTATAATATATTTTGTTTATGGGGGTTTCTTTTTTCTTTTATCTTTGATTGTGCATTTGATACAGAAAATGAAGAAACATAAAGCTGAAAATTGCTCCTTTTTGTTCGGCTTTTGATTTAGTTTAGGTAAAAAGTCTATAATCACCACTAGAAAAATGTTCTTTAGAGACTCTTAATTTAAACAATTTAAAAACAACATTTGTCTTATGGTATCTATTTTGGGACGACATATCTCTAATGGTCTCTATTTAAACATGTTATATTTGTATTAGGAACATTCATTGATGTCCCAAAAAAATTTTGAGACACCCACTTAATGAGACCAATATTATGTCCCTGTTTGTCATAACTTCAAACATGGACGGTACTAAAGACTATTTAAAGCCACTTAATGAGACCATATCCCGTCTCAATAAGTATGTATACATGTGTTTTCACATTCAATATTTCAATCCCAACTAGACATAGTTTTCTAACAAGTGCAGCAAGGAATGATGTATATGTATGAATCAGATTTCATCAATGTAGGAGAAATTTTAATAAGTGTAATTCTCAGATATGTGTGTTTGTGCTTCTTAGATTGTGTTATTGTGCTTGTTAATGAATATGTGTATGTCGTTTGTTTTTGCAGTATTGAAGTTGGCTATGAGAGCTTATTGGTGGTGGCTTTTAGAGGTGGCTTGTGGTGGCGGTGTTTGGTGATGGCTGTTTCTCAAACTTCAAGGACTGTTTTCAATATAAGTGAAGTTGAGGGGGAATAAAATGTTGGCTTAAGAAAATAGAAGGGGCTAAAAGAGACATCTCAAACTTCAAGGACGTTTTTGAGTTGATCTCAATCCTCTTTGTTGTTTTGACTTTTTGTAATATAGATCGTAGTTGTGATCTCATTCTAAGAGTAATATTTTGATAATTTTAGTTAATGTATTTGACAATTTTCAATATATAATATTTTTTAATTTAATTTGTTTTAGATGTGCTTATTAAATTGATTAATTATTAGTTTTTTGTAGCATTAATATATTATTATTATTATTATTATTATTATTATTATTATTATTATTATTATTATTATTATTATTATTATTATTTTTATTATTATTATGTAGCCGTTGCATTAGGTGTTGAAATTGTTTTTTGCTAGTGGCGTTCATTAGAAATGGACCGTTGCTTTAATTTACCAAATTGTTGCAAAAGTGACTGTTGCATTAGATGTCAATCTGATGCAACGGCAAAGTAGAGGCGTTACATGAGATTAGTTTACCGTTGCACTAGACCTAATGCAAGGCAAGAGTATGGAATGGTTGGTTGACGTTGCATTAGAGCTAATGCAACATGAAATGGCCCATATCGCAACAAATTTTAATGTTGCATTAGACTATAAATGTAGTAGTGCTCACAGCGCGTGAGCCCCAAGGCACGTCCCAACAAAGTCATCATACGAGGCTCCCTCTACAAAAAAACTGTCCAAACATCAAGGCCTTCGGTCAACCTAACCCAGTCATGCAGAGACGTTGAATCAGTTATGGACCACGGAGGATTCACCATACTAAGAAGACACTTCCTGCCCCACACTAGGGACATACCCTCTCACTCAAGTAAATGGCATATCCACCATATCCAATCAACAACCTTCGCTGGCGGGTCACCTCAAGCACAATTGTGAGCTAGAACTCCGATCTAGGAAATGGTACAACTCCGCTAAAGCCGCATCCCCCCAAGCAAATCCTGCTCACTGCATTCAAGTCCGCCAGACAGCGGAATCATCGCCGTAGTAATGGCATTAGCAAAGATGGGAAGTTACCTCTACATCACCGCCTCCGGTCGCAAGAGCCATCAGCACCTCCTCATACTGCCTCCTATGGACGCCAAAACATACATCATGCCCGCTCTTGGCATAGGTACAGTCAAACCCGGTTAAGCCATGAACAGTCTTTGGAGTCTTCTCCCACCAACTGTGCACAACGCTACACAAGCCCCTCAGACGGCACTACAACCTACAAGCACAGACAGGTATACACATCAAAGGTATGCAATCAATCTAGCAGTTTACATTATGATGAATGCTCATGTATAGACTTCTGTATTTTTACTCTAGGAGAATCCCAAAGCATCCTAATGTATTATAAATATCTCACAATCAAAGCCCTAGTCTACCTAGGACAACCCAAAACAAGTCCAAAACATTTCAATAATTAACGGACAAAAATACAACTTCATCCAAGTCAAAGATCGGTCAAAGATTACAACATTTTCGGACCACAAATTACTTAACACAAATTTATTTTTTTGGGTTGTTTAACAAAACCACTTAAATCAATACATTCTACATACCATAAATAAATCAATTAACTTGGGTCGAAATTTACAAGTTTCATGAAAACCCTAATTTAAGGTCATTAAACCCTAAGTACAAAATTAACCAACCAAACCCCAAACCTTGGGTAATTAACAACCAAACCCCGTAACTTTGGGTAAATTGCAATTAAACCTTCTCGTTCGAAGGAATTAACAATCAAACCTTTCATTCAAGGTAAATTACAATCAAAGCATCTCTACTCCACAATGCTAAAAATAAAGCCCCATCCTTTGGGCAACTTCCAATTGAGTCCCTCAAATCCAAAACAACCTACAATCTGTCCAAATCCCATATCTTGGGTAATTTACAACTAAATCCGTCACATTCAACTTAACCCCCAAACTTGCCCGGTGATAATCAAATTCTTCCCGCAGAAGTTGGGTAATCACAAAAACTAATCAAATAAACCCCCCCCCCCACATCTTGGGTAACTTGCAAAAACAAAGCACCTCAATATAACATCATCCAAATCCAAACCCCATACCTTGGGTAACTTACAATCAAGTCTCCACACTTAAAATAACTCACAATCAAATCTCCACACTTAAAATAACTCACAATCAAGTCGCCACACCTAGCATCAAGCCTAGGATTCAACATTTCTCTCCAAACCCTAGCCTCAAGCCTAGGAAGCCGCATTCTCTCCAAACCCTAGCCTTGAGCTTAGGAAGTTACGCCTAATATACCTTAATGCATAAACGCGTATATCTGCAAAACACGTGCATAAAACAAACATTAGTGTGAGTCCAAGAGCAGCTACAATCATGGCGTGAGTCCAAGAGCAGCTATGATCCTCAATGCAACAATAGTAGTGTGAGTCCAAGAACAGCTACAATCATGGCGTGAGTCCAAGAGCAACTATGATCCTCAATGCAACAAACAGTAGTTTGAGTCCAAGAGCAGCTACAATCATGGCGTGAGTCCAAGAGCAGCTATGATCCTCAATGCAACAAACAGTAGCGTGAGTCCAAGAGCAGCTACAATCATGGTGTGAGTCCAAGAGCAACTATGATCCTCAATGCAACAAACAGTAGTGTGAGTCCAAGAGAAGCTACAATCATGGCGTGAGTCCAAGAGCAGCTATGATCCTCAATGCAACAAACAGTAGTGTGAGTCCAAGTGCAGCTACAATCATGGCATGAGTCCAAGAGTAGCTATGATCCTCAATGCAACAAACAGTAGTGTGAGTCCAAGAGCAGCTACAATTATGGCGTGAGTCCATGAGCAGCTATGATCCTCAATGCAACAAACAGTAGTGTGAGACCAAGAGCAGCTAAAATCATGGTGTGAGTCCAAGAGCAGCTATGATCCTCAATGCAACAATAGTAGTATGAGTCCAAGAGCAGCTACAATCATGGCGTGAGTCCAAGAGCAGCTATAATCGTCAATACCACAAACAGTAGTGTGAGTCCAAGAGCAGCTACAATCATGGAGTGAGTCCAAGAGTAGCTATGATCCTCAATGCAAAAACAGTAGTGTGAGTCCAAGAGCAGCTACAAATCATGGAGTGAGTCCAAGAGCAGCTATGATCCTCAATGCAATAACAGTAGTGTGAGTCCAAGAGTAGCTACAATTATGGCGTGAGTCTAAGAGCAGCTATGATCCTCAATGCAACAAACAGTAGCATGAGTCCAAGAGCAGCTACAATCATGGCGTGAGTCCAAGAGCAGCTACAATCATGGCGTGAGTCCAAGAGCAGCTATGATCCTCAAAGCAACAACAGTAGTGTGAGTCCAAGAGCAGCTATAATCATAGCGTGAATCAAAGAGCAGCTATGATCCTCAATGCAACAATAGTAGTGTGAGTCGAAGAGAAGCTATAAATCATGGCGTGAGTCCAAGAGCAGCTATGATCCTCAATGCAACAGCAGTAGTGTGAGTTCAAGAGTAGCTACAATCATAGCATGAGCCCAAGAGCAGCTATGATCCTCAATAAAACGATGGTAGTGTGAGTCCGAGAGCAGCTACCACCCTCAATACATCAAACCGCATCAAGCCCTACAACAACAACTCTCTCTCGCTCCCCATAAGAAATCTATACTATACCTAAACCCTAGCCTTAAGCCTAGGAAGCTATATTCTCCTTAAACCCTAAAGATTATAGTGGGAGGCTGGGAATGTCCTTAAACCCTTCTTATTTGAGAAAGTTATTTGGCGTAACACCATGCGAGCTCTAGACAATCGGCGTTACCGGTTACCGGATTATGCGAAACTGAGGACTATACCTCGCTTGGTACCTTAGTTTATCGAGAAATTATGCGATTATGTGCGCTCTATAGGAAGTTAGAATCCATTCCTAAATCTGTTGTTGATTCTTGAAGCTTCTTATCGTACCGCGTGTGTGGCCTTTATTCTTTTCCCTAATAGAGTCTATCTGCAAGGACTTTATTGCTCACGATGATTCGGTCTTCATAAAGGGTAGTGTCCGTAGGATTGTTATCCCCAGCCGAAGTCTGACGTTTCATTTCTTTTTCTTTTCTCCCCAGTAGGGTCCACATGACTTTATTGCTTGACGAATGTTTATCTATCCTCTGTGAAAGATGATGTCTCGTTTCTTTCTTCCCTAAATTCTCGAACTATGACTGGCTTGATTCCATTTGGATACGTAGGTAGCCTGACTTAGGTTCAGCCGTTTGACCACACTGGTCACCGTTTACTTCCTTTCCTTCGATTTGGAACAGATCAGTTCCTTTCTTAATCGACGACCCTTCATGCCTTGCAAGAAGCGTCGCCGAGGGGCTACTGTTAGTACCCGATCTAAAGTTAAAGGACTTCCTAGATGTTTAGGAGCCTCCGAGGACCTTTTAGGCAAGAAAAACCTGACAGGGACCTATCCGACAGCTTTCCAGAGTTCTAGATTGACGAAATCAGTTATAAGTCAAAATCTATCAGGATAATGACCTGATCCCGAGAACAAAGCGATGAGATTTCACTGAGATCTTGATAACCACGCGATCCGACAACACTGGCCACGCGGCCAGTGTGAGAGTTTCCGCGCGGCTACTTCTCCTGACTCATATTCCCTATAAATAGGTGCCTCCAGCTCCAGAGATGAAAAAGGAATTCATTCTGCGAGTTTCAGAGTCAAAACTGATGGAGAAACTCTAAGTTTAAGCCTTTTCGGCATCCTCGAAGCCTCTTCGAATCTTCAAGAAGCTTCAATCATAGTTCTTGCTGATCAAGGTAAGTCTTCTTACTTTTCTTATTATGTTCTTAGGCTAGATCTATTTTATGCATGTTTTCATTATGTTTATGCATCCATATTCATATGTTCTACATGTGTTCTTCATGTTCTTAGTCTAGATTCATAATATATGCTATAACTAGGGTAGAGATCTTCATGTTTATGTGTTCATTCATACGTATTCATGATATTCTTATTATTATGCGAGATTTACGTCTTATCATACATCATATGCTAGATTTAGGATTGTAATCCCTATTTATGTGCACATTCCATAGCCAATGATGATCCTAGGGTTTCATCAAACCCTAATAAGATCTAGGAACTACTTCTAACCCTAATCTTCCCCCTCTATATGCATGATCCCGATTTATCTCTCCCCATTCTAATTCATCAATGAACTACACCGACCTGAGCTTCTCATGATGAGAAGAATGTAGGCAATCTTCGGATCTGGTCTCAATCATTAACACACACACACACATTGATCATGATAGAAAGACCGATTCGTCGGGCAATAGGAGTGATAACATGAATATTTGTCTCTTATTGTAATTTGACCCCCGAACCCTATTATTCTCATAAATGGTTTTCTCAATGTTTTAACAACAAATAAAACAACATGGCGACTCTCGATTTCAACCTCACGTATTCACACCGATAAACCTTTCCCATACAAATTCTTGATGCACATCAAAGGCATCCCAAGACAATGAAAAGGATAGGATGTTGTTGCTCAACCACCAAGATTCAACCATGATCGCACATGCGCAACCGAGCAAAAGACTTCCCAGATCTTCAAAGTCAAAGTGGGAACTGACAGACATTCCACCAAGGGGCTACAAATGAGTCAATGTCTAAGATAGCAAGTTGGGCTAATGTTTCCCCTCTCTCTCTCTCAAAAAAAAAAAAAGAAAAAAAGGAAAGATGAGAAGAGAGAAAAGAAATGAATAATGGAAAGAAGGAAAGGAATTGAATATATGCGAAGAGGAGGCCCTGCCTCAAAGCTCACCAAGTTCAGTGTAAAAATACACCTCAAAGAACACCCTCGAGGAGTTAACCACAAAGCAAAGCGATCTGCATCAGCAAAGCAACAACATCCTTCAAAAGGACACCAACTTCAACAAAAGACGATCCACGCCCGAACTACGATGACCTGAGCTCCTCAAACTAAGGGGAACGTAGGAAACCTTCGGGTCCGGTCACAACATGAAACAAAACCATCAAACCATGGTCCTCTCAAAATGACCAGTTCTCTTCCCTCGGTCCCATCAATGACCGATTTCCCAGACACACCTTCTTCTTCCGATCTTGCCATTGATCGAATCTTAATCCCAATTGATCACAACATTTACGCATGTTAAGGCTAATTTCTTGTTAAAATCTTGACTTAATAATAAACATGGTCAATTCAAGCAATCATTTTGATGATATTAACTAAGGCAAATTTCTAATGTCTCGACAAGTGTTCTCCTCTACATCTTAGGAAAGAGCTAAACACTTATATTCTGTCAAGCAAGAGCTTCCTCCCATTTCATGATACATTTCTCAAAGAGCTCACCAAAACAAAGGGACTCTCTCCCAAATAAAATGCCCTTGCATGTTTCCTCCAAAAAGGATACCTTAAGTCCCCGTTCTATCTAGTCGGCTGGATCACTCATAAAAAAAAAGAAAAAAGAGAGAGAGGCACCAAAAAAGTAGCCCACTAGTTTGAAATATAAGGGCGGCCTAGGCAAAAAAAAACAGGGTGTGCCATAGAAGGATGCAAAAAAGATGCCCGCTAGGTTGAAAACCCGCAAGGGCGACCTAGGCAAAATAAAGGGTGCGTCATGAAAAAGGGATGGGTTCCTAAACATCATCAAAGGTCGAAGGACGACACTGGGGCTACCTCCACAGCGACAACAACAAGGATATGGGGCTACCCCACATCATCGACATGGGGCTACCCCGACATCAGCGAAAAAGAAGACATTGGGGCTGTTCCTACATCGGCGGCAAGTGGATTTCCTACTACTTTCGACGTATGGAAAAAATCCAAAGGACTTTATGCATGACTGTAGACACCCCATTTTGGACATTCATTCATAATCACACTACTTCTGTGTCTCGCCTTTGATTTGGGTCGAAACTCGTTAAGTTGGATATGTTTCATTAAATTTATGACTGACTCTGTTAGTCAGGGGCCTAAATGAACATCAAAACTGCTGCTGTAAGATGCCCGCGGGAAAAACGGAAAGACATTCCCGGAGAATCAAACACAGAACCTTATCATGTTCAACGGAGTCGCCACGTTAGTTTAACTTTAAACCCAAACTTAACGAAAATGGTTAGAGACAAAGGATTCGGAGGTCAGGTTACACTTTGGGAAGAACTCAATCGGTAGTTCACCCAAAGCGCCTCGGAAAGAAAACCGAGTCTCCCTAAAGTGTGTTGAAAATTGTGCGAGTGTGTGTGTGTGTGTGTTTTGAAAGTGGGAGAAACTGACTTCTAACAAAATCAGTTAAATATTTGACAGAAAGGGTTTACTCTACAAACATTTTAACAAAGAGTGGCAAAACTGGAAAAATGCCCCCTTGGACAAACCAGCCGTACGGCTTTATGGGGCTATCCAGGAGGTTTTGACAGATTCTCAAGAATCAGTCCAGTCTCAGGCAGAAACAGGGGATTTTGCTAAAACTGGACTGATTTGGGTCTATTCAGCTTATTCATTAGATACAAAACATGAATTGGATCATCCCTATTCCATTGATCTCTAGTTAAACACCAAAAACAATGATTTTTGGGTGTGATCAGGCAATCGTTGGGGAAATATAGAGAAAGTTGATGAATCATAATTTTAAGCCAAGAACATCATTTGGATGGTTAAAGATTGGAACTTTAACATCCAAATGAATGATTCATCCAAGGATAACCTTGGGGAAACAAGAAATCAACCTTTAGATGGATAAAGATGAATCTTCACCATCAAAGGGACATTATTATGAGTTGATCAAGACTTTGAATGGTAAAGATTGAGACTTTTCCATCCAAAGTTAATCAAACTCAAATAAATCAACATAAATGTAAAGACTTGGAGGTAGATTGCATTAATTTAGAGAAAATAAAAGTAAAGACTTGAATGTAAAGTGCATTAATATAAATGACAATGAAATAAAGATACATTAAACATAACTGTAAGTACCCCAATCTGAAACTGACCTATTTTAGAGGAATTCTTGGTACCATTTAGGGATAACCTTGGACTGAACTGGAATTAAACTTAGAAAAATCCAGAAGCTCGCCAAGTCGAGTCGTACGGATGGTTTGGGTGCATGAGGTCCCTAGTCGTACGGCTATGTAGGGCACCCTCAGGCTCTATAAATTGAACCCCATGCTGATCATTTCAGTAGGGGAGAAAACGTTTTGAGAGCTGTTACTCTACCAGTTTGAGAGCAGAAAGTGAGTGATACACATATTGAGTGAAAAGAGAGGAAGATAGGCATAACCATCATAGGTGAAGCCTCCTTCTCCCAATCTTCTTCTTCATCTCAAACTCTTTTATCTTTGTCCATTTCAAGCACTTTACATTTCTTGCAAGTCTTGTCCATTTTCAAGCACTATATCTATATATTATACAAGTCTTGGCCTTCCAAGCTATATATATTATGATTATATATGTATATGATCCAAATAATAAAGTGATTCAAGGTCCCCTTCACACCTAGTGTGTGATTATGGGATAAAACCAAGGATGATCATGATTTGTTAAATTTCATGTTGATGTTGTTCTTGTTTGGCCATAAGAGTCATGATTGGGGGATAAAGTTTCAATCTTTATCATCCTAACCATGATCTAGCCATAAATCACCAAGTATGAGACATAAAGATTTGATCTTTATGTTATATTTTTGTCCCTAAGGGTTTAATCTTGTATAATAAGTCCATTTTGGTGGTAAAGTTTCAATCTTTATCCACCAAAATGGTCATTTTGGTCTAAATGCCATGTTCATCAACTTTTCATAAATCTCTCCAATGATTGCCTTTGATCATACCTAAATCTTTGTTTTTGGGGTTCCTTTGATGATCAAAGTGCATAGGAATGAACTTTCCAAAGTTTTGTTGTTGATCATAAACTGGAAATCAACATTCCAGTCCAGTTTCAGCAAAGATACTCTGTTTTAACTGAAACTGGACTGTTTTTCTGATAAACTGTACAAATGCCCTGGAGAGACCTCCCCATTCGTACGGCTACTTTGGCCAGGGAGGGAATTTTCCAATTTCTTCCTTTTCTGACCAGAAAGTTTGCAAAATAAACCTTTTCTGTTAAATAATTAACTGGTTTTGCCAAAACAGTTAGTTTCTCCCATTTTGAAAACACACACATGCACTTTCGTTAACTAACATTAGGGAGACTCGGTCCTATCCGAGGCAACTTGGGAGACGTGAAACTCTTCCCAAGGCGTAACCTGACCTCTGAACTAATAGAATCTCTAACATTTTCTTTTGTTGGTTAAATAATTAAACAAAAGTGGCGACTCCGTTATGTTTGTGAGATAACCGTGTCGGCTTTTTTGCCCCAAAACTCGTCGCGATCCTCCGCGCGGGGGCGGTATCCTTACAGTGGCGACTCCACTAGGGAGTAAAGTGTCCATAAACTTCTTTTTAGAAACTTTGGGGATGATTTTGTGTGGGTCAAACTCCCGTCCCCTGTTTTCGTTAACTTTTGTGTTGTTTTGTGTGTGCTGTGTTTCTGTTTGAATTTTCTGGAGTGGAAACTGTTCTGGATGTGCAATAAACTGGGGCTTGATGATCAGAAGATGAAAAACTGCAAAAAAATAATTGCCAGCATTCTATAGCCGTACGGCTATGTTGGGCAGGGAACAGAATGTTCCAAAATTTAACAATTTTGTGCAGGGCAGGAACATTCTGTGTCCCTTTGGCTTCTGCTTGTCCAGGTTCCAAACTTACAGTTTTTTTTTAGCACATTACCTTCTTCTTTTCTAGCCAACACTTGTTTTTTGAAGCTTGGTCATGCACAAAATTTTGGACATAAATTTGGGTTTTCAAAACCTCCTTGTGCATGACCCATTTTGTAAAAGATTTTTGAATTCTTTGTTGTACACAACTGTTTTGCAAATGATTTCAAAAGAATTGTTCTTCTTGAAAAATGTTGATTTCAAAGGATTCTTTGGTTGTGCACAATTTGTTGTACATAGAAGTTTTGGCTTTGTTTGTTCATATGATTCTTGCTTGATTGCTTGTGTAAATAGCTCATTCATGCTTGCTCATTTTTTGTTGATTATACATTGCTCATGATGTTAAAACGAATGAAAATTTCTATTTTAACTCAAAAGGGAACATAGAATGGTTTCACATACGCTCACTTGACCTTGCACGTTCCAAATACCCTTTAAACCCGGGATGGATGCCACGATGCAGCTTGATTGGTGCTCTTGTGCCCTTCTAGCGCGCACGGGTCCATTCCACCTCCCCTTCCGAGCTGAGTCAACCACACTCGTCCGTGACACACAAATACCGAGACCATGGTTGGTTTTTGGTCTAGCTCACGTTACCACGTCCTTAATAAGTTTCTGAGATTAATTGTGGCCAAGTTAATGCCCGAGTCATGACTCCTTGTAAAAGCAAGTGTGACCATGGTCAACTTTGACCCGGTCCTTGATTTACGCGTTAATGTTAATTAACCGAAGTCATGTATTAAGGATAGGGTGACACCGTGTTGTCAAGCCCTAATGAATGGTCCATACTAATCATCCTTAAGCCCAAGGATAAGTTTCGAGAGACCTCATCAAAGATGAGGTTATGCCGGAAGTCCCTTAAGTCCCTAAGACGAATCTCGATCTTAACCGGGGCTTAATTATGATTGGAATGGCTCACGCATTGGGAATCTTGCGACGCACTAGACCCTAGGTTCGTTAATTTCGGTCGGTGGAAGCCGCTTGCCCTATAGGACCCTCGCCCGGGACAGTCCATCCTTAGGAGTGTGCAAGGCAGGTGAAAAACGAGGGGTCTATAGGCGTAGTGATGGCCTCCACTGATCCAGGATGTAGAATAGTTGCGAAAAAGAAGAGAAATCTTTTCCAACCAGTTAGGAATAAATGTGTTTTAAGTAAACATGAACATAATTAATAATAATTAACCGTCACGTTGCATGAGCCTAAACCCATTCTCCCAAACACTAACCCGAGTTGATGCCCGAGCCTGAAATGAGTCTCCCTCTCCTCCGCAGCTCGTAAGAAGTGGGTCAGAGTTCCGGGTCATCGTCTGATTAGTGCCGAGTCTGACAGTTCATCAGCAGCTTCACTCAGACTTCTCCGAATGGCTAGTCCGGCAGGAAGTAGTAGTGGGGGTGACAACCCAGCGAATCCAAATGGTCTTAGTAGGGAAGAGCTGGTACAAGCTCTAGAGGCCGCCAGGGCCCGGGAAGAGAATGTCAGGAAACGTCATGAGGATATGCAGAATAGGGTTATGGAAGCCATGAGGCATAGAGGGGTGGCCGTTGTGTTTGAAAACGACGGAAGTTTTATGGAGATCACTGATGAAGAGGGAATTGAGAATGTGCAGCCCCAACGATATAACCGGGTTCCGCCCCCTCAAGCTTACCCAAATGTGGAGACCTCACGTCCCGCATTCCAAGCCACCACTCACCAAAATGTGCCTACCACTCATGCTTCATTTGTCCCGCCAAGCGGTTTTCCTATGTACCCGCCAGGGTTCAGCTTGTATGACACAATCCCAAGTAGCCGAGCACCTTTGGCTCTAGCTACCATTGGCCTGCCATCCCCGGCCTTGCCAACTACATCTCGAGAAGTGCCTTACCCACTTTACCACCCAATGGCCCAAACCTCTGAGGCTACCCCACCATATATCCCGACAAGTAACCTGGCACCAGGGTATGTCTACACCCATTTGCCACCTCAAAATCCTCCTTTGATGTCCCATCTACACTTCACCTCCCGCCACAATGCCAGTACGAGCCAAACCGTGGGATCATCAACTCAAGCCCACATGTGGACCCAGATGGGTGGTTGGTAGAGAAATTGAAACAAATGGAAGAGAGATTTTGAGGGATGAATGAAAGGAAATCCTCCTTGGGGATCACCGACCCCAACAAGATTGTTCCTCTGCCTCACAAGTTCAAAATGCCAGAGATAGACAAATTTGAGGAACTGCCTGCCCCCAGACTCATCTCAATGCTTATACTTTAGCCATGAGAGCAAAAGGGTGTACCATGCAGCAAATGGCCAATCACTTCCAACTGTCCTAGAGAGGAAACGCCTCAAGTGGTTCTTCCACTTGAAAGATGAATCTCGAGCAACATATGATGCAATCAAAGAAGCATTCCTCACCAAATATCGGTCAAACTAGAATGGGAAACCAACCGAGTTGATCTGCAAAGCACCTTGCAAAAGGGAGATGAACCAACAGGAGAGTTCTATAAGAGGTGGAATTATAAACTTGGGGAGATCTCCAATCCACCCATAGAAGATGTTGGGTATGCCCACATATATCTCAGTTTTAATGTATTAGGATTTATTAGATTTGATTGATCCATCACCTAAGTTTTATTCATGGACTTTAGACCCACATGTAAGAAGTATTTATACTTCATTTTTAGGTTGTCCATTGTTATAGATAGGCTTAGAAATAGGGCAAGAAGATCAAGTTTCAAGAAAAATCACTCAGTGAGTTTGAGCCGCGCTTATGCGCCTCCTGCGCCACGCGCCATGCGCCTCTTCACTCGCGCCTTGCGCCATTTAGAGCGCGCGCATAAGGATTTCTTCATAAGCTTACGCGCCTATGCGCCCCTTGTTTTAAGCGCACGCTTACTGTGCGCCTATTGGCTAAAATGCGCCTCTTGGCTCAAACGCGCTCAAAGTGTTTATTCAAACACTCAGTGATTTATTGAAGACTCGAAGACTTGAAAAGAATTCAAAATTACGCCAATGATCCAACGGTGGTAAAAGATGCATATGCGCCTAATCTGTTGACACGCGTCCATAACGGTCACTTTTATGTTGAGTGTCAAAATGGCCATAATATATGCATGCTCCAATCAACAAGCGACAGCTCATCTTATCCACAAGGATTTCCAACGGCTAGTTTTTTGAAGTTCACTATAAATACCCATAACTTCAACATTTTGAAGTTGCTGAGTTTTTGCTAAGAATTTCAAGAATTTCTCTCTCAAAGCATTGTTGAAGATTTGAAGATTGCCTTCGTTTTTCCAGATTTCTCAAGAACATCTTCATACCTTCATCCTTAGCCCAGATCTTCAAAGCCTTAACACTTTAGTTCTTGTGCTCTCTATCTCAAAGATCTAAAGAGCCTTGATTCTAAGAATACACACGCACCTCTTTAAGATTAATCATTTAGATTCATCTTTTAGAGATACACCGGTTATTGTTTTGGATTTGTTCTTTCATAGTAATAGATCTTGAGTTAGTGTATAAGCTCAAACATTGTAATTTGTAACACTCACTCATTATAAGATCTCGATTAGAAATCCAAGACTAACCATCTTGGTAGAGGACGTAGATCTTTCATTGATCGAACCTCTCCAAATAGCTTGTGTTATTATCTTGTCATTTCTTTCAAGTTATTATTTTCACTCACTATTTGCTTGTTTACTCATTGTAGATTGATTGAACTGAATTGTGTTGTGTTTGTTTTATCATTTTGCCTTAGTTCCTTATTTCACTCACTTTGAGCCAAAATACTTAGTGTGTGTGTTGCGCTCCCTTTATCACTTTGCGCCTACTTTCATTACTAAATTCCGCTGTGCATTTCACTCACTCACTTAGGCGCATTTCATAACGCTTACTTGATAAAGTGCGCATTCGCAATTGAGTTTTTCAGGGTACGAAAAGAATTTTAAAACAGCTATTCACCCCCCCCCTCTAGCTATTTTCACCCTTGTTGCCCTTTGGGACCAACAAGTGGTATCAGAGCTTACACCTTTATAAAACATTTTTCGTTTTCAAGCTTAACAGCTTGGGTGCCGATTCTAAATGGCAAACTCAAAACCTATGGCAACTGCAAACTACACTCACGTTCCGGTCTTTGATGAAGATCATTTTGACGTATGGAAATTCAGCATATTGACTCATCTCAACTCAATCGATGAAAGGCTCCATGACACCGTCGTTTATGGACCTTATATTCCGATGAAGGCGAATCCAAATCCACGCACCAACGCTGCTCAACCTACTGTCCTAAAACCAAAGGAAGAATGGACGGAGGAAGAAATTAGAAGAGTCGCAAATGATGGCAAAGCAAGAAACATTCTTCTAAGCACTCTAAGCACGGCGATGAAACAACAAGTCATGCATTGTGCTACTGCAAATGAGCTATGGGATGCTATTGAAGAGCATATTGAAGGAGACACCGTTTGCAAGGAGAACAAGAAATACGAAGTTCAAAAGAGATTCAACAATTTCTCTCAACTCCCCGGTGAAAACTTAAGGCAAACTTATGAACGCTACTGTGAAATTATCAATCTATGTATTTCACTTGGCATGAAGTTTACCAACAAAGATTTGAATGTAAATTTTCTACAAGCTTTTGGATCAAGATACCTTCATAAATCTAGCGCTCTTGAAGAAGCTGGAACTTTAGATGTTTGGACTTTAAGGAACCTATATGCAAATCTCAAAGTTTACGAACTCAAACTCCAACGAATCAGTGAAACTGAAGGAAAGTCAAAATCTATGGCTATGATGGCGCACAGAGAAGCCGCGCCTACTCCTGCGCCTACACCTGCGCCTGTACAAGATGAGAAAAGCTCCGATCCCAAAATTTCTACTTCTGAGCTATTAGACATGGATGATGAAGACTTCGCTTTATTTGTGAAGAAATTTCAAAAGTTCAGAAAATTCTCAAGACCGGCTCAACCAACAAATTTCAAGGATCTACCAGCAAAGCTCCTCAAAAGTTTTCCAGGAGCAGTGATTCAAAAGAAAAGAAGATCTTGTTTGTTTTAATTGCAGGAAACCCGGACATTTTGCATCAAGCTGCCCGATCCCCAAATTTGAATATATGCAGAAGAAGAGCAGCCATACTCTAAATTCACTCCCAAGTTTCACTCTCGGACACAAGGGGATGGTTGCTGAAGAAGAAGCACCAGCAAATGAGCACAATACTTGGATTGAAACAGACTCCGATGAGAGCGATGAAGATTCGATGATGGACTTGTTTGTTTGATGGCAAATGATGATGAAGTTGATGCTTATGATTCTGATGATGACTTCTCCAAGGATGTTCCGATATGAATGCCTTGAATAAACCTATCAAGAAATCTGCAGGTTTTCAAGAAGCGAAAAAGAAGAAAGGACCAACCATCAGCGAGCTCGTTGAACAAGGATTTCTCACTCCGGCTCAAAACGATGGTGGATTGTTATTCTCACGATGTGATCTTGGAGCAAGGAAAACAAATTGAGAAAAGGAGCATACATTAGACCACAGGTTGAACCAACTGCTCCAATCTCCAAAATCAATGATGAAGTGATTGCTGAACAAGAAAAATTGTTCAAAAAGGCTGAAAAGGTAACATAGATTTGATAGTATGAAGGAAGCTTTAGCACTATCATGTGATGAAATTTCCCAGCTTAAGACCGAGAAATCTCTACTTAAATCTGAACTCACCCTCCTTAAGGAGCAGATAAAGAGCATGACTCCTCTTACCGTTAAAAACACTTTCTAACGAACAGAACTCACTTCTTAAAGTTCAAAACGATGAATTGGTTGCTCAAATCACTGATCTTAAAAAGATTACAAATGAGTGGTCCAATTCTCGTGTCACTATGGAGAATATATTTGAGTCCCAAAAAGTCAGTGGTGATAAAAGTGGCTTGGGATTCTCATCAACTAGTGACAACTTTAAATGTGATGTCTGTGCTGAAAGAGATAGTGAATTTACCAACCAACAAACTCTTGAAATTCCCAGGAAAAAACATTCTAATTCAATGGGTAAAGGACATGAAAAAGTCAAGAGACAAACATTCCATTATGTCTACCCAACGAAGCAATTTGGAAAGCTAATGGAAAGATATAGCTACAGATGAACCATCTCCTAGCAAAATCATTCTTGAAAATAGGCGCGCTCCTTCTCCGAGTGCTCATTATGCGCTAAGAGCCACGCGCCTCATCGCCGTGCGCCTCCTAGCCCTATGCGCCCTTCGAGAAAAAGCGCTCCAAATTTCAAAAGAAAGATTTTGTTAAGTCTAGTTCATCTGACCCAAAGAAGAATGCCATCCCCAAGAAAAGTAAAGAGTTTGTGAAAACTCACGTGATTGGTGGCTTTCATCATTGTTCCATTTGTGATTGTTCAGGACACAAGGCCGTGGAATGCCTTTTGCGATTCACTCCCAATGCCAAAGGACGTAAAAATCCTAAGGTCAAGCAAGAGTGGGTTGTCAAAAGTGCTAACCCTAGGACCCAAAAGGAATAAGGGGACCTGCTTAAATGTCTATATTTCAGGTCTTTGTTCATGGCTGGATCTTCAAAAGCTAGAAATTATGAATGGATTTCTCGATAGTGGGTGTTCAAGACACATGACTGGAGATGAATCCTTATTAGAAGAGTCCATGAAGAAAGAGGTCCCTCCGTAACATTTGGCGATAATAACAAAGGTCAAGTTGTAGCATATGGAAAGCTCAAGAAAGACAAAGTGTGCATTGAAAGAGTCTCACTCGTGGAAGGGCTCAAGCACAACTTATTATCCATATCTCAATTCTGCGACAAAGGATTAGAATGCCATTTTACTTCAACGCAATGTCTTATCAAGAATGGCAAAACTGGAGCTATCTTACTCACGGGATATCGTAAGACAAATATTTATATTATTGATTTTCATAGTATGAACTCTAGTACTAATCTTTGTTTTGTAGCAAAAAGTGTGAACGAAAATAGTTGGCTGTGGCACAAGCGCTTAAGTCACTTGAACTTCAAGTATCTATCTAAACTCAGCAGGAATAATCTTGTCAAAGGACTTCCCAAAGTTGCTGATCATCATGACAAAAAGTGCGCCGCATGTCAACTTGGCAAACAACCGAAGCATCATTTTCAAGCAAGTCAAATCCTCAACTACAAGATGTTTGCAACTGCTTCACATTGATCTATTTGGACCAGTTTCCACCGCAAGCATTCGTAGAAACAAGTATACTCTAGTTGTGGTGGATGATTATTCAAGATATACATGGGTAGAGATGATGATTACAAAAGATGATTGTTATGATATTCTCACTACCTTATTTCGACTGCTCCAAACCCAAAAAAGAAGATGGACATCGTTAGTGTTCGATCCGACAATGGACCAGGAATTCAAAAATAACGGTGTTGCTCGATATTGTGAAGATCATGGGATAGATCACAACTTTTCAAAACCGCCGGAGGTCCTCAACAAAATGCGTCGTTGAACGAAAGAATAGAACGTTGATTGAAGCGGGAAAGACGATGATAGCTGAAGCTAAATTGCCTAAGTACTTTTGGGAAGAAGCTATCAACACTGCATGTTTTACTCAAAATCTGTCCCTCATCAACAAAACTTCACAACAAGACGCCGTAGAACTTTTGGGTGGTAGAACTCCCAACATTGCATTCTTCAAGATCTTCTGGTTGCAAATGCTATATCCTCTACAACGGAACGAACATAGAGGTAATTCGATGCAAAGCCGACGAAGGTATTTTTGTTGGGTATGCCAAACACTCTAAAGCTTTTCGTGTTTTCAATAGAACTACATTAGTGATAGTTGAATCTGTACATGTTAATTTTGATGAACATTCTCTCCTTGAGCCACATTGGCTCCAAATGTTGCTGATGATTCTATGAGTTAAATGATACAGGTGCTCCTATTTACGTTGCGGCCCACTCAAGGTCAGAATCTATCAACACAAGGAAATCCATCTACATCAATGCGCCTAATTCAATGTATTATGCGCCTGGTGAATCCTCTATTGCGCCTCACTCAAATGATGCGCCTCATGATTCCTCTTACGCGCCTATTTCTACTGCTGCATCTGTGTAAACCCAAATTTCAATTCTGAGCCAGTTCAACCCCCAAATTTCAATGACTTTGAATCTGGAGAAGAGGTACCAATTGAAGATCTTCAAGTTTCTACGACTCAACCTAACTTACCTCCTGAAATTCGTGAAGTTAGAGGTCACCCAATTGCAATATCATCGGGATGATTTACAAGTTGGTGTTCGTACAAGGAGAGCTACAAACTTTGATGCTTACATGCTTTTATCTCTCAAAATTGAACCGAAGAAGGCTGAGGAAGCACTCCAAGATCCTAATTGGGTTATTGCAATGCAAGAAGAACTCAATCAATTTGAACGATGTTAAGGTTTGGACTCTTGTTCCAAGACCAAATGATCAAGGAGTGATTGGTACGAAATGGGTGTTCAGGAACAAGATGGATGAGAATGGAACCATCACGAGAAACAAAGCAAGATTGGTTGCACAAGGCTATAGGCAAGAAGAAGGAATTGATTACGATGAAACTTTTGCGCCCGTAGCAAGACTTGAAGCTATCAGATTATTTCTAGCTTACGCCGCTCACAAGAACTTCAAGTTATATCAAATGGATGTGAAGAGCGCGTTTCTAAATGGTGAACTCCAGAACAAGTTCTATGTTGCTCAACCACCTGGGTTTGAAGATTCACAATTTCCAAATCATGTGTACAAACTCCAGAAAGCTTTGTATGGACTCAAACAAGCACCAAGAGCATGGTATGATACATTTCCAAGTTTCTCATCGAAAAAGCTTCACTCGCGGTAAAATCGATACAACTCTTTTCATTGCCAAACATAATGGTAATAAATTACTTGTTCAAATTTATGTTGATGATATTATATTTGGTTCTACTAATGAATTGTTGTGCAAGCGTTTTGAGAAACTAATGAAGAGCAAGTTTGAAATGAGCATGATGGGAGAACTCACATTCTTCCTCGGGCTTCAAATCAAGCAAATGAGTGAAGGCATTTTATCAACCAATCCAAATACACAAAGGACTTAATCAAGAAGTTTGGACTTGAGAACGCTAAATCATACGATACTCCAATGGCCACCGGCAACAAACTCGACAAAGATCTAAAAGGTAAACGTGTTGATCAAACGCTCTATCGAGGTATGATTGGCTCACTCCTTTATCTTACTGCTAGCAGGCCCGATATTATGTTTAGTGTTTGTGTTTGTGCTCGTTATCAATCCGACCCTAGAGAAGCACACTTAATTGCTGTGAAACGTATTATAAGATATCTCTCTGGCACTGTTAACCTTGGACTTTGGTACACCAAAGATTCGAACTTTAAACTTGTAGGTTACTCAGATGCGGATTATGCAGCGTGCACAATTGATAGGAAAAGCACAAGTGGCACTTGTCATTTCCTCGGATATAGACTTGTGTCATGGGCGAGTAAGAAACAAGCTTCAGTATCTGTCTCAACAACCGAAGCCGAATATATCGCTGCGGGAAGTTGTTGTTGTCAAATACTCTGGATGAAGCAGCAATTGGTGGACTATGATATCATCGAAGAAAATTGTCCCATCTACTGCGACAATACATCAACAATTGCGGTTTCTGAAAATCCTGTCATGCACTCAAAGACCAAGCACATCGACATCAAATATCACTTCCTCAAAGACCACGTGGAAAAGGCAATATTCATTTGGAACACGTGGGAACCGACTATCAAATCGCCGACATTCTAACTAAAGCACTTGACGCGAAACGGTTCATGTTTTTGAGAGGTGAAATGGGTATGCTTGAACTCAACTAAATTCAATATAGTTTTGTCAATACTAATGATTTTATGTTGTGTTGAGTTATGAGTATATTAGGTACAAATGATTAAATCAATTTTTCAAAAGTTTCAAGGAAATTATGCGCCATCTATGCGCCTTACTAACTGCGCGCCATCTCTCGTTTTCTGCGCGCACAATATCTGCGCGCCTATCAATTCATGCGCGCGCTCAACCATCTTTGCGCGCCTTGATGTGTAATGCGCCTTGATGAATAATGCGCCTAGATGAGTATGCGCCTTGCTGAAGTAATGCGCCTCTTCATGCGCGCATTAACTATTGCGGCTCAATCATTTCTCAAAATTCAATTTCAATGATTGAACGTAATAAATACACAAGTACCAGGTATGTTCATTCTGTTCATTTATTATAGGAATCTATGTCTTTTGACATTCCTTTAATTGTTCAAGGGTACTTGTGCAATTAAAATTTTTCCCTCGTTTTACGCTTTTCGAAAAATTTTATTTTCTGGGATATATTTCTTGCACCCCAAACTTACACCAAAATAGATGTTTTTGGTGTTTGTGCAAAAATTAGTCAAAATTGCTCATACACTTAAAGGGAAAGTGGAGCAGTTTTTCAAAAACCTAAATGTCACATCATGACACTTTGTGTCATTCAGCATTTAATGCACCTATCATGATGAGCCGCCATATTTCAAATCCCTCATAAATGCCATCCCTTCAACTTCTCATCTTTTTAAATTTTTGACTGTGTTTTTGCTTTATCAGTGCAAATTTTAAACCTAAACCTATAAAAACACATCATCACCTTCCTCTCTTCTCACCTACTCTATTTCTCTCTCTCTCCCGTCTCACTCCCTCTCTCCCAGACTCGCCTCTCTCTCTTCATCTTCATTTTTCTTCTTCATTTTACATTCATATATATAGTTTATGGGTCCTAAGAAAGCATCAACATCTACACAAGACGATATGGTATGAATTCTCAACCTTTAATCTCCTTATATTTCTGTTTTTTTTTCGTCATTTTCAGTGATGTTTTTCGTTTTTTTTAAAACCCGGATTCATTTTCTTTGATTTCTCTTGATTCGATGATCCGTTTTCTATATCGTTTGTTGGGTTGTGTTCTATTCTTGATTTCGAATCTTTTAAAACCAACATTTTAACGATCAATGCTCTGTTTGTTACAAATCTGAGTTTTTGTTTTCAAAATTTTTCAAAATTTTCGGGCATTCTTTTGATCATTGTGCTTTCATTATTGATTTGTTCTTATTTTTGTTTGCATATTTAGATTCCTTGTCGTCATGCGGTCATTTTGATATATTATTTGTCTAGTTTGGTGAAGTTTCATGATTTTCGTGTTCTTGGTGTTCTTCGAGCATTCAAGGGTCGTTCTTCGTGTTCTTCGTCATTATGCATGTTTTGGTCTCTAAAAATTTTCTAACTTGTTTTCGAAAATTTGAACTTTTTGATTTTCATTTCTTTCATTTGAATGCTTGTTGTTTGTTTTTCTTTCTAAGTAAAAATTTTCACGTCATGCGCCTATGTACTTCTTTATGCGCCTATTTTTTATGCGCCTGAATGATTTATGCGCCTCTACTTGTATATGCGCTTAAATCATTCTGCGCCTAAAAACCTTATGCGCCTAACTTCGTACTTAGTCAAATTTCGTTGTTTTAATTTTTCCTTAGTATTCACATAGAACCATATTATGCGCCTTGTAACTCTATGCGCCTTCAATATTTTATGCGCCTAATTCAATCATGCGCCTTGATTCTCTATAATTTTGTGCGCCTGTTTCAATTATGCGCCTATATATTCATACGCCTATGTTACTTTGATCATTTTATGTTTCTATGCGCCTATATCACTTCTAACATCAATCATTTTTTTCAGGACCTTGCAAATTTCAAACTTGAAGAAACTCTTGATCTATTGGAGTTATCTGGTGAAGTGATGGGAAGAGAAATATAGAGACTCTGCGCGTCGCTGGTCTGCTCCCTTTATTCACCATGGACCAAGATTTCTTCTCTGCGCTCCTCGTGGATGAGTTCTTCTCCACTGCTGTTCTAGTGGAAATTGACGTAAATGGGCGCACTCACTACCGGATTGAGGCGCGCGTTCAAAATGTTGACGTCCATATTTCATCATCTGTGATTCGACACTTGCTCGGTTTTCCATCTACCGGTGAAGATCGCATTATTGGGCGCCCGATGACTTACTCAATTGATGATCAGAACAAGATGGCTGCCTCACTTCTAAATATTCCCACGCTTCAAAACAATATCAAAAACACCGAAATTCGAGATGGTGGAGAACTCTTGACTCACATCGCTCACTTGGTGGGAACTTCAATAGTGTTCAAAACTGGGAACGTAAACCGATTCACGGTTGAACAATGGGAATACACAGCTGCTATCATGGCCAAGGAGAAGCTTCACTGGCCTCATATTCTGTTCAAGACTCTGCGTGAGCAAATTGATAAATTTGTGAAGAACAAAAGTGATGGAAAGACCCGATTCCGCTCACACTGCCTTATTCTCACAAAACTTTTTCTAACTTACCCTGAGTTAGTTAAGTTTTTGAATGAGAATCGGAGTACAAGATCAACGATGTTCCAATGTTTGGTAAAGCTAGTTTGGACCTCAAGAAGCGCAGGAAGAAGCCCACAAAGCGCGCAAAAGGAATCCAAATCAAGACTGTTGAAGGCTTAGTAGATGAAGACACAGAGTCCGATGATGCGCCAGTCCTTAAAAGCGCACCATTATTAAAGAGCGCAGTAAAAGCAAGCGCTAGACAAAGCGCAGATCCAGTGCCAGGCGCAGATAAAAGCAAAGGCAAACGGGTAGTTGATGACCCTACTCCTGCGCCTGTCAAACGCACTAGATTTGAAACTGATGATGAGCGAGATCTGAGGCTAGCGCAGGAAGCCAGCAGGCTTGAGGCTCAACGAAAAAGAGATGAAGACTTTCTAGCCAAACAAGCTGCTGAGTCAGAAAAGTTAGAGCGCATGAAAGGCGCCGGATCAAGCGCAGATATTGAGAAAGGGCCTTCTGTTTCCGCGCCTCCCAGCGCGCTCCTTCTCAACGCGCCCCCACTCCTCGTGCGCCCTCATTCAAATTTCAACCTTCCAATATGTCAAGGGTACAACTCCTCTCTGATTTCTTCGGCGATGACATTTCAGACATTGAGGAACCCGTTCAGGGGGAGCAAGAGACCATCCCTCAGCGCACTCCTTCTCCAGTTGCGCCTCCACCTGGACCAGATCCGATCTCAACAGAAACTTTGATGTTGAAACAGTTGTTGTTGAAACTGTTGAAATTGAAACTGAAGATGAATTTGAGTCTCCTACTCATTCACCTCCTCCTGCGCCTCATCTCCTTCTGCGCCCCTTCAAGATTCTGCGCCCCTTCAAGATGATGCGCCACTCTCTACCCCTGCGCCTCCTCCGTCTGCTCCTGATTTGAGCGAGGTACTTTCCATTCTTCATTCTTTACAGCAGGGGCAAGCCAATTTAGAGCAAGGACAGGCGCATATAAAGTCTCAATTTGAGCTTCTTACTTCCTTACTCACTGATCAATCTGAAGAGATTGCTGCCATTAAGGGGGAGATGAACTCTCTCAAGGCCAAACTTTCTGCTCCTTCTCCTCCTCCGGCGCAGACTCAGGTTCAAGCTCATACTGACCAGGCGCAAACCACCGCTTCTGCGCCTACGTTCATACCTCAATCTGCTGCGTCTCAATCAAATATGAATGTGCTTGTATCTAAGTTGGATGTCCTGAAAGAGTTGGTCGTCACTCATTTCACTGCTGCTCACTCAAGCTCTGACAGACGCGCTGAACATATTTCTTCAGATATTATCACGGCTCAAAATGCCATTGAAGCTCACATTCAAATCTTGGAAGAAAACATTTCACAGCAGCAGCAGATCACTCAGCGTTCCATTGATGAATACCAAAACATCAATGTGAATCACTTGAGTTATATTAGAGACGGTATTACTGCTACTCACTCCAGTGTCACGGACACTCAAGGGTTAGCGAACCGTAGTCATCAGCTCGCAAAGCAAATTCAGCGTTCTGTTTCAGAGATCGTTGAAGGATTGAAGGAAGATGATGCGCCTCCCAACCCTTAGCTTCTATTATTTTTTTGTAAATTTTTAGAATCTTTTGTAATAGAACAATCTCTTTTGTGATAGTGATTTTGTGCTTACTTGTTTTAGCACCTTTTGTTTTTGTTCTATTCAAAACTTTGTAACTTGTAACTCTTACACCCCAAGTTTTAATGAGAACAATGCATCACTCATTATCAAACTTGTTCACTCAAACTCCTTGTTTGTAGAACAATGAATATTGTTTAAAATTCATAATGCATCATATTGAATTGTTTCATACTTTCATGCATTAAGTTTAAACTTGGTTTAAACACATTTCAAAACTAAAAATCATATATCATCTTGAATGTGTTAAAAGTTGTTTCTATCTTTCCATATGTAACTCTTTATTCTTATTGGAATAGATTAGGAATCTATATTTTGGACTAGTGTGTACATTAACTTGAGACATGAATTACCAATTTCATTCATTTGGACATGTTTTTATCAAGTATAATGTTTGTCCTTGATATAGTAGGTAATGGCATCAATCAAATAGGGGGAGATTGTTGGGTATGCCCACATATATCTCAGTTTTAATGTATTAGGATTTATTAGATTTGATTGATCCATCACCTAAGTTTTATTTCATGGACTTTAGACCCACATGTAAGAAGTATTTATACTTCATTTTTTAGGTTGTCCATTGTTATAGAATAGGCTTAGAAATAGGGCAAGAAGATCAAGTTTCAAGAAAAATCACTCAGTGAGTTTGAGCCGCGCTTATGCGCCTCCTGCGCCACGCGCCATGCGCCTCTTCACTCGCGCCTTGCGCCATTTAGAGCGCGCGCATAAGGATTTCTTCATAAGCTTACGCGCCTCTGCGCCCCTTGTTTTAAGCGCACGCTTACTGTGCGCCTATTGGCTAAATGCGCCTCTTGGCTCAAACGCGCCTCAAAGTGTTTATTCAAACACTCAGTGATTTATTGAAGACTCGAAGACTTGAAAAGAATTCAAAATTACGCCAATGATCCAACGGTGGTTAAAAGATGCATATGCGCCTAATCTGTTGACACGTGTCCATAACGGTCACTTTATGTTGAGTGTCAAAATGGCCATAATATATGCATGCTCCAATCAACGAAGCGACAGCTCATCTTATCCACAAGGATTTCCAAACGGCTAGTTTTTTGAAGTTCACTATAAATACCCCATAACTTCAACATTTTGAAGTTGCTGAGTTTTGCTAAGAATTTCAAGAATTTCTCTCTCAAAGCATTTGTTGAAGATTTGAAGATTGCCTTCGTTTTTCCAGATTTCTCAAGAACATCTTCATACCTTCATCCTTAGCCCAGATCTTCAAAGCCTTAACACTTTAGTTTCTTGTGCTCTCCATCTCAAAGATCTAAAGAGCCTTGATTCTAAGAACACACACGCACCTCTTTAAGATTAATCATTTAGATTCATCTTTTAGAGATACACCGGTTATTGTTTTGGATTTGTTCTTTCATAGTAATAGATCTTGAGTTAGTGTATAAGCTCAAACATTGTAATTTGTAACACTCACTCATTATATAAGATCTCGATTAGAAATCCAAGACTAACCATCTTGGTAGAGGACGTAGATCTTTCATTGATCGAACCTCTCCAAATAGCTTGTGTTATTATCTTGTCATTTCTTTCAAGTTATTATTTTCACTCACTATTTGCTTGTTTACTCATTGTAGATTGATTGAACTGAATTGTGTTGTGTTTGTTTTATCATTTGCCTTAGTTCCTTATTTCACTCACTTTGAGCCAAAATACTTAGTGTGTGTGTTGCGCTCCCTTTATCACTTTGCGCCTACTTTCATTACTAAATTCCGCTGTGCATTTCACTCACTCACTTAGGCGCATTTCATAACGCTTACTTGATAAAGTGCGCATTCGCAATTGAGTTTTTCAAGGGTACGAAAAGAATTTTAAAACAGCTATTCACCCCCCCCCCTCTAGCTATTTTTCATACCCTTGTTGCCCTTTGGGACCAACAGAAGAGAACAATTTGACAGTTTCCAATCATGTCTGAAACCTAAGCTGCGGGCCTTGATCAGT
>JAOWBW010002418.1:0-82963 GCA_026119855.1 Campanula takesimana
GGAACCTGTTAGGATTCATTGTTAGTTACCCCACCTTAATTTGATTGATCCATGTCACGTGTCTTTTTATGGACTTTAGGACCGCATGTAATGAAGTTATACTTCAATTTTTAGATAAGTCCATTTCTAGATTTTTGATTGTCTAGGCTGAGTATAGTTCGGTTGTATCATTAGCGGTTTAGTGCTTCAAGCCGTCATCTTAAGACCGCCAGCATGGAGCCCTTTATTTCATCAAACTGCAGTTTGCATGTTTGATGAAACCGCACATCAAGAGCATTCTTCAAACCGCCCCTATGCTTGGTGAAACCGCAGAGCAGTTATTGAAGAATGAAAGAGATGTCATTTATTCCTTAGACAAACATTCCCTTTTTGACAGTATAAGGATGTTGTTATGTCTGTCAAATAACTCTAAGTTAACTTGGAGTTTCTGCAAGGAATGTCGGTTTGTCCATCAGTTTGAATTGTTTACCGTTAGTCCTTTCTGCAACAAAGGACAATTGTCAGGTAGTGGTGCAACAACTACCTAGGACTACAAGACAAAACCAAGGACGAAAATGACAGCTCAACCAATGGGATTTCGACAGCACTGTACCCTTCAGATTTGATTCAAATCTTTACCCAACGGTCACAAGGGTGCTCTGCCTATAAATAGCCTTCATTATTCAACAATGAAGGTTGCTGAGCTTCAAGAGATTCATTCCCAAGTATTCAAGTTTGCTTTGAAGAGTTAAACCCAGATATTCATATCTTCAAACCATCTCCATTGCAAACCCAGTTCTTCATCAAAGCTTCAAGCCTAACAACCATTCACACTTAGCCTTTACACCGAAAGAATTCTATTTGCTCAACCATCATTTAGATACTTAGAGCATTTGATTTCTTTTCACACACACACACCCGATTTATATGATCATATAGATTATATACTTCGAAAACACCGGTTGTTATTATAGCTTAGGTTAGACTTATTGTTTAGAGTTTAGATTCATCTTGTAAAACCTCCTCTAAATTAATACAAGTCTTATAGCTATTAGAAAATCCTAGACTAACCATCTAGGTAGAGGACGTAGTTCATTTAAGAACGAACCTCTTCAATTTGTGTGTTTGATCTTTATTTTCTGTCTTGATATTTATCTTTCTTGTTTGTGGTCTTGAACTTGCTTCCCTACACGAAATGACTTGAAAGATGAATTGTGGCCAAACCGCAAACTCCGCTGTGCATTTTATCATTTCGGTTCTTGTGCCTTGAACCGCAGTTGGCCAAACTGATAAGTACTCGGTTGATTTTAAGGGTATTTTCGAAAAAGTTTCGGACCGCTATTCACCCCCCCCCTCTAGCGGTTCTATACCCTTGTTGCCCTCTGGGACCAACAAGTGGTATCAGAGGTAATCCACCAAACTTGTTTTTACAAGCTTAACCGCTTGGGTGTTGATCCAATGGCAAACACAAACACCCATATGATGCAAACATCCAATTCGAATCACTTACCGATTCTGGATGAAGATAGTTTTATTTTTTGGAAAGATAGGATGATGAAACACATGATTTCATGTGATCGTAGACTGTGGACCGCGGTTACTGATGGACCATATGTTCCTATGAAAGCTAATCCACGTGCAGGAACCGCAGGAGAAGAAGCTGAAGTTAAGAAATTAGAAAGTGAATGGACTGATGCAGACCGCATCAATGTGGATTTTGATGGAAGAGCTATGTCCATGCTAGTGTCAGCTATTGACCTGAGGACTCATTCTAAGGTGCTTCACTGCAAAACCGCAAAGGCTACCTGGGATGCTATAGTTGACTTTCTGGAAGGAGATTCAGATACAAGAAGAACCGCCTCTATCAACAGAGAAGACTCTTTGACTATTTGTTAAAGATCCTAAGGAATCTCTTAGACAATGCTATGAGAGGTTTATTGATATTGTTAACGTTTGTTTTTCTCTTGGACATGTCTATTCTAATACAGATTTGAACATGAGATTCATGCAAGCACTTGGTAGCAAATGGCTGATCAAAACTACTAACATTGAAGACAACAAGGACTTGGAAGCTCTTGATCTTCGACACTTGTATGCCATGCTGAAGGTTTTTGAATTTAAGCTTGAAGAGGTCCATGAAACCGAAAGCAGATTTAAGACCCTCTCTCTAGCTGCATTCAACAATACCTCATCTCCTGTCTACAATCCAGACCATCATCAAACCGCTCCTCACCTCCACTTGCAAACCGCTCCTCCTGACCAAAATGTTCCTAGATATAATTCTCAAACCGCACCTTCTGAATATTACCAGCAGTCTCAACAATCCTATCCTCAATCACATCAACCATATCCTCAATCTTATCAATCTTATCAGCAGTCTCATCAATCCTACACTCCTCCTCAAAGTTCTTATGCTCAGAGTGTAGGATCACAATCCTCAAGTTCTACTCAAGTTGATTTTGATGAAATGGATGATGAAGAATTTGCTTTGTATGTGAAGAGATACACCAAGTTCAGGAAAAATAATAGATCTCAATTTCCATCCAAAGGCCCAGCAAAGTTTGTCCCTCCAACCAGATTCAACAAAACTGCAGATCCCAAGACAAGGAAGACTTGGTTTGTTATAACTGCAGACAACCAGGTCACTTTGCGTCAAGTTGTCCCAAACCGCTATGAAGCCGCGCCAGCAAAGAAACCATTCAACAAGAAGTTCGTGAAAAGAAGAGGAATGGTAGCTGACCAAGGAGATCAACCGCTGACATGGATGGGTTCAGACTCAGATGAAAGTGATGATGAAGAAACTGCTAATCTCTGTCTCATGGGATTTGAAGAAAGAATTGAAATTGACGAAAGCCTTCCACTGCCAAAACAACAAATGAAGTCAGTTTCACCTAAGACTCCTGAGGCTAGATCAAGCAGAGCTCCTACAACACCAAACTACACTCCCGAGGTTCAAGCAGACCAAAGTCATGATGATCAGGTATTAGAACGTGCAAATATTATATGTCAACAACACACTGTACTTAAAAGGCATATAAACTAATGGCTGCGGAACTTGAAGAATCCCAACGTGTATGTAAATCCCACAAGGAGGAAATTGAAAATCTCAAGCTCCAAATTGCTGGGATATCTACTATTGTGGATGAAAACCGCTATCTGAAGGACAGAACCGAGGTACTTCTCACCCAAATCCATGATCTTACCGTACAAAGGGATGACCTCCAAAAAGTGACCGATGTATGGACTAAGTCTGGTGTCACCATGGAACAAATCCTAAACTCACAATTCCTACTTCGGATAAAAGTGGATTGGGGTTTAAAACCGATGATGGTGTAAGTGTCCTTGTCTCTGTGCCGAAGGTGGTGTGAAACCTACTGAACAAACCAAAGAAATTCCTAAGGTTAATCATGCTGGTAAAAAGGGCTCAAAACAAGAAATTAAAAGGCAAAATTATTTCTTTGAGTACCCTAAAAACCAGACTGGGAAGATTCAAAGTGGAAAGAGAAATCCATAGCGGCTGAGGCAATCAAGGAAGTATTGAGTGATGAAACCGCTCCTAGTCGGTTTAAGGAAATTCCTATCATTTTCCCTAAAGCCGCACCTAAGAGGAAGGTTGAGCTCAAGAAGGTAATCTTTGTTAAAGCCAAAACCGCTGACCCAGTAAAACATGAGAAACCGAAGGTCAGTAAAGGGTTTGTAAAACCGCAACCAAAACCTGGATTTATTCATTGTGCTATTTGTGCTGATTTTGGTCATAGTGCTGGTCATTGTCTTTTAAGATTCACACCCAATGCCAAGGGACGTAAAAATCCTAAGGTCAAACAAGTGTGGGTCCCAAAAAGCTGCTAACCCTAGGACCCAAGGAATAAGGGGGACCAAAACCTTTCATGTTTATTTTTCAGATTTCATGTTTTATGGCTGGAACCGCGAAGAAGAAGAAGGATCTCTGGTATTTGGATAGTGGATGCTCACGACACATGACTGGAGATTCCGAACTACTCTGCAGTTTCATCCAAATGAAAGGTCCCCCAGTAGTGTTTGGTAACAACAAGAAAGGAGAAACAGTAGGATATGGAGCAATCAAACGAGGAAAGGTGACTATTGAAAATGTGTCATTAGTAGAAGGACTCAAGCACAACCTTCTCTCCATATCTCAGTTTTGTGACAAAGGAATGAACTGCATCTTCACATCAACTAACTGTTATATCAAAGATGCTTCCTCTGAAGTCACTCTACTGACTGGCAACAGAACAGGTGATGTTTATATGATAGATTTGAGTAATATTGTTTCTATTGCTGACCTCTGTTTTGTAGCCAAAAACATAAGTGAAAGCAGCTGGTTATGGCATAAGCGGCTCAGCCACTTGAACTTCAAGTATCTAGCAAAACTGCACAGGGATGGTCTAGTAAAAGGACTACCCAAAGTGGCTGACCATCATGATGAAAAGTGCAAAGCATGCCAGCTTGGAAAGCAGCCCAAACAGTCATTTCCTAGTAAAACCGCACCTTCAACGAACCGCTGTTTGCAATTGCTGCACATGGATTTATTTGGACCTGTCCCAACCGCCAGTATTGGAGGAAACCGCTATACACTTGTGGTGGTTGATGATTATTCAAGATATACATGGGTGGAAATGATGGCCTCTAAAGATGATACTTATGGCATCGTAACCGCTCTCTTTAGACAGCTCCAAACTCAGAAATTGGATGACATTGTTGCCGTGCGTTCAGATAATGGAACCGAATTTACAAACAATGGTGTTGCTCAATATTGTGATGATCATGGAATTGATCATAACTTCTCTGCCGCTGGGGTTCCACAACAGAATGGAGTTGTAGAAAGAAAGAACAGGACTTTGATTGAAGCCGGGAAGACAATGATTGCAGAAGCAAAGCTTCCCAAATACTTCTGGGCCGAAGCCATCAATACCGCATGTTTCACCCAGAACCGCTCCCTAATCATCAAAGTTCACAACAAGACTCCTTATGAATTGTGGCGAGGCAGATCACCCAACATTGCCTTCTTCAAGATATTTGGATGCAAGTGCTACATCTTGTACAATGGCAAAGAGCATCGAGGTAAATTTGATGCTAAGGCCGATGAAGGTATTTTTGTTGGTTATTCAAAACACTCCAAAGCTTTTCGTTGTTTCAATAAGACATCTTTAAAAATTGTAGAGTCAGTCCATGTTACATTTGATGAACATAATCTTCTTGAGCCACATATGGCTCCAAATGTTGCTGATGATTTCAGTGGTTTTGAGACAGGTACATCTTACCCTAATCATGCAACCGCAAATGACCAACCTACTCAAACTGCTCCATCAGGTTCTCCAGCCGCTCCAAATCAAACCGAAGGTGTTGCTGTAGAACCGCATTCTTCTATCCCATTCAAACCGTTGATCCAGTTCCAAACATCACCTTCAATGAAGATTTCAATGAATATCAAGAAGAGCCTCCTCTGGAAAATCTTCAAGAAATAGTGGTTCATGATGACCTCCCTCCAGAAATCAATGAGCATAGAGACCATCCAACAACTAATGTTATAGGTCCTATCAGTTCTGGTGTTCAAACAAGAGGAAGCTTAACACATAGAGATAACCACAGTTTGTTCTCAACCGCACTGTTATCTCAAATGGAACCGAAGAAGGTAGATGAAGCTCTAAGTGATCCAAGTTGGGTAGCTGCAATGCAAGAAGAGCTTAATCAGTTTGAAAGATGCAGAGTTTGGACTCTAGTTCCAAGGCCCAGAGATCACACTGTAATTGGAACAAAATGGGTATACAGAAATAAGATGGATGAAAATGGTACCATTACAAGAAACAAAGCAAGGTTGGTTGCTCAAGGTTATAGGCAAGAAGAAGGGATTGATTATGATGAAACCTTTGCACCTGTAGCCAGACTTGAAGCCATTAGATTGTTCCTGGCCTATGCCTCCTTCAAGAAATTCAAGTTATATCAAATGGATGTGAAGAGTGCATTTCTGAATGGTGAACTACAAGAAGAAGTTTATGTAGCTCAACCGCCAGGATTTGAAGACAACAAATATCCCAATCATGTCTTCAAGCTCAAGAAGGCCTTGTATGGACTCAAACAAGCTCCAAGAGCATGGTATGACACTCTATCTAAATTTCTTATTGAACAAGGCTTCTCTAGAGGTAAAATTGATACAACCCTATTTATTGCTAAACACAAAGGTCATTCATTATTAGTTCAAATATATGTTGATGATATTATTTTCGGTTCTACTAATGAGACTATGTGTGTTAAGTTTGAGAAGCTTATGAAAGGTAAATTTGAGATGAGTATGATGGGAGAGTTGACATTCTTTCTTGGACTCCAAATCAAGCAATGTCATGATGGAATTTTTATCAACCAAGCCAAATATACCAAAGATTTGATCAAGAAATTTGGGCTTGAAACCGCTAAGCCAGTTGATACCCCAATGCAAAAGGCTTGCAGTTTGGATCAAGATGAACGAGGTAAGAAAGTTGATCAGACTCTCTACCGAGGTATGATTGGTTCTTTACTTTACTTAACTGCTAGTAGGCCAGATATCATGTTCAGTGTCTGTGTTTGTGCTAGATTTCAAGCTGACCCTAGAGAATCTCATCTTATTGCTGTTAAAAGAATTATTAGATATTTATGTGGATCTATTAACCTTGGACTTTGGTACTCCAAAGAATCTTCATTTGATCTATTAGGTTATTCAGATGCTGACTTTGCAGCATGTAAGATAAGCAGAAAGAGCACAAGTGGTACTTGTCAGTTCCTTGGAACCCGGCTTGTATCATGGTCCAGCAAGAAACAAGCATCGGTTTCAGTCTCAACCGCTGAAGCTGAATATATTGCGGCTGGAAGCTGTTGCTCTCAAATTCTCTGGATGAAACAGCAGTTGGAAGACTATGAAGTATTTGAGAAGAACTGCCCTATCTACTGTGATAGTACTGCAGCAATATCAATCTCCAACAATCCAGTACAACACTCAAAACCAAACACATTGACATAAGATATCATTTCCTCAAAGATCATGTTGAAAAGAAGAACATTTTCCTAGCAAAGGTGGGAACCGACGATCAAATTGCAGATATTCTCACCAAACCGCTCGAGAATTCTAGGTTCTTTCATTTACGAGGAGAAATGGGTATGCTGGAACTTACTTAATATAATTCATGCCTATTTATTCTTGTTCTAATAATATTTGTTAAGTATTTTGGCTCTATTAAGAAAATGCAAATAGTTTGCGGTTCAATAGACAAAACCGCAACAAGATGGTTCGGCTAAAGATTCCACTCAAACCGAAGAGTCAAGTAGAACAACTTCAGTTTTATCCAAACCAAATTGTCAAAGCAAGGTTTCGGTTTTCTCTACTGAAACCGAATATAGATCTGAAAGATATCGGTTTCACCAAAACCGATAATTAGGAAAAGGTAAGTCGGTTTACGCAAAACCGCTCAGGTATGAAATTGCATTTTAGTCCCTACTTATGTCACTTCATTCATTAAGGACCTTTTTGCAATTATCTCTGCCGCATTAAATGCGAATCGACAGGTACACTGACGGTTGAGTTTCCTTCAGCCGTCATGCCCGCTCCACTACCCGAGGTGGTTAATTGAGTATAAAAGACAAACCATTTTTCAATTTATCTTTTTACCTTCTTACTCTTTTTAGCAAAAACCCTTCTCTCTCCTCAGTACGCATTCATCCCTCTCTCTCTCTGTTCTCACTAAATTTTCTTACTTAAACAATATTTTCAATGGCACCAAAGAAATCAATTGATCTTGCTTCTTCTTCTACATCGTCCAAACCATCGAAGCCTGATATGGTATGAAATTCTGAACCCTAACTCAGTATACTTTATTTATCCGCCATTGTTGAAGCTTAAAAGCTTGTTCATCTTCCTTTGATCATTTTATGCTTTTTCTTCAATTTCTTGGTTGGTTTATGTTCGCATTTACTTATATACACTGTTTGATTACTTTGTTTTAAGATTTGTGTTCAATTTTGAGCAAAATCAATTTTGGGGTTATTTGGTGTTCTTGCGAAATTTTGCAGATTCTGGGTTCATGTGTTGTTCTTTGTCTTAGTTTATTTAGAACTTCGTTAGAATCTGCCCTTTGTGATCATTTTGATATAATTTTTCCATATTTTGGTTAAGATTTTGTTTTGCATTCTCATACTCTGTTCTTCGTGTTCTTCATGCATTCAAACTCTTTTTCAAAATTTTCCCTCTTTGATCCATTTTGCCTTCTCTGTTCCTTCATTCTTGGTTTTTACATTTTTACCCTTGCTCTCCTTGAACCGCATGTTTTCATTGTTAGGTTTCCTCGTTATAGTTTGTAGGGCTTAATCAAACCGCGGTTTGCTTAAGGATTCAAACTATCTTTCTTTAAATTATTTCTAACTAAGAATATCTTTCAGGATCCCTCAAACTTTGTTCCCGGCTCTAGGATTCTTGAGGGTGAACTTAAACAAGATGCAGTTGGACGGAAGCTCCTCAATCTGCTGAATGATGCTAAACTGCTACCTCTGTTTCTTATGGATGAACCGCAGTTTGTTACTATTATCTGCGCCGAATTCTTTGAGAATGGGATCTCCACGAAGGCTGAATTACTAGATGTAAGAGGAGAACCGATAAGGGATCTGGAATCCGGGGAAATAAAATTTGAAGATGCTATCAAGTCCACCGTCTGTGGCAAATAAGTGATCTTAACCGCTTCCAAGATTGCAGTTCTAGCTGGTCTTGAGAATTCTGGAGTTATGGGGATAAAACCGGAACTTCTAAGCAATACTACAATGGAGCTGATTGGAGTTAACTCTTTCTCCACCAAGAATTCCTCCAAAAAGGATTTTGGAGAGGTGATGGCTCATCTTTGTGAACTGGTAGATTCTGGAGTCATGTGCAAGAATGGAAACCACAACAACTTTACAAGTGAACAGTATGCTTACTGTGTGGCCATTCTTAAAGGGAAGAAGCTACACTGGCCCAAGGTTGTGATGAAGGAGATTATAAATGCTCTAAACCGCCTCCATGCTGCTAAAGCCGCTGGAAAATCCAAGGTCAGAACTCATTGCAGGTTGCTGACAAAGTTCTTGCATCAAGATACTGCCATTTTCAAGTTCTCTACTGAACACAAGGACTATTGGTTGGATCCAAGTGAAAAATCTATCTTTGGATTGTCAAGACTTGATACCTTCAGAACAACCTTTGGATGGCGGTATGCTCAAATTGTTTGGAATGAGGACCCTCTTCCTGAAGCCAAACGTGGCCCATTTCCTGAGGCTCGGCTCAACAAATCAGGGAAACCGTATGCTGGTGCCATTGCTGATCAGGCCCATGCTACGATGCTAAGAAATGAAGGTCAAACTGCCACTCTAAACCGACTGGGGTTAAGTCATTTAGCTCAAACCGCGGTACAGGCTGAGGGGGAGCCTGCGGTTGAGGGGGAGCCTGCAATTCGGTCTATTCCTACGGCTCGTCCCAAGGAAACCGCTGCTCCAAGAAAGAGAAAGGGAACTGCTCAAATCCCTTCGGTTATTACAAAAGCAAACCTATCCAAACCGCCTTCCAAACCCTCATCTAAACCTTCATCTTCTTCAACCTCTTTTCCCCCCATCAGACTATCTCCTAATCTTTCAAAACCTATCCCTTCAAAACCTTCTATTCCCAAACCTCAAGTTAAACCCCTCTCTCCTTTACATCAAAATGTGGAGAAATCCTTAAATTTTGCTAAGGATGCCTCCTCTCTTAAAGCCGCCAAGGCAAAATCCATTCCTGAGCTTATCCCTTCACCTCATCTTTTTCTTCCTATCCCTTCTCCTCATAAACCTTCCACTTCTAAACCGCCCTCTGTTCAATTCTCTGAAGAACAGTTGGCTGAAATTTTCAAAGCCTTTCCGAACCTCAAACCCTCCTCTCAAACCGATCCTGAGCAGACCGAAGTGTCTGAGGATGCGGTTCTAGTTGAACAAACCGCTGTATCTACCATTGTGGTTCAGCCTGAGCAAACCGATGAGTTTGAGGCTGCAGCATTGCCTGAGCAGACTGATATGTCTGAGGCACTTGGTGAACCTGAGCAAGATGTTGAAGTTCTTGAGGTTCAACCGCCAAAGAAGAAGAGAAAGTTGGTGAAGAAGAGTGATTATGTGGAGCATTGGCAGTCCAGGCCACCAGGAGCTATAGACTTCAGTGAGGCTGACTACAAAAGGGATCACTCACCACTTGAAGGGCATTTGCAAAAGAGCTAAGAGAAAGAGCTGAGATGAGGAAGGCAGGAATTGACCCAATGTTGGTTGAGGTCTCTCCTCCTTCACTTAAAAGGAAGTTGGACTTTGATTCACCTGAACATACTCCATCCTCATCTCCAGACTTACCTTATGCCTTAGCGGTTCAACCTTCACCGGTTCTTTCATCTGCTCAACCTTCAGTTTCTACGACGGTCCAACCGATGGCTCAGTCTTCAGTTTCACCATCTGCTCCGCCATCGGTTTCATTCATTAAACCGAAGACAAAGAAACGAAAGAATGCTGCTGACTTAGCAAATTATTTGAAGCGGTTCAAAACTGAAACCTCTAGGGAAAGAAGGGCTGGAGCCCATGCTCGTGCCGCCGCCAAAGCCGAAGCTAGATTCTTGAAGGCTGGCCGCCCTAACCCTTTTGCTATCTTTCCCAAGGATGAGATGGAAGCCGCAGTTGAACACTTAATTCTTTCAGTTGCAGACAAAGTGATGGGTGAGATTGCCGATCAGGTACTCATGGATCCCACTCTTGCTAGTCAATTCTTTCTAAAGTTAACTGCTAGAGCTTATCCTCCTATGTTGAATTGGAGATTTGTGCCTTCCCCTTCCATTCTTCTAAATGATGATTATTTGAGATTTCCTCTTCTTCCTTCTTCTCCTCCTCAAACTGCAATTATCCCTATTCATTCTTTTCCTCTCTTTGATCCCATTGAGTTTGAAACCGCTCTTAGGATCTCTATGGGTGAAACCTTAGAAGAAGCTCACATTCTGTTGAAAGGTAAAGCCAAAATGCCTTCTTCATCCCATCCTTCTGATGATGCCATCCAAATTTCTGATGATGATAATTCCAGTGATGAGCACATCCCTGACTATACTCCTTCTGATGAACCGCCCTCTTCAATTCCTTCCTATCCAATTCTACCTCTTCATGCTACAACCGCCGATTTAATAGATGCGGTTAGGAATATTCAAGTTCATCAACAAGCCGCCACGTCTCGGTTTGACACTCATCTCCTCACTATTCAATCAGATCTTGATGCCATTAAGGGGGAGAGAGTGAATGAGAGAGTTGATGATAGGTCAAGCCAACAACAGCTAGATGAGAGACTGAAATTAATCTTGGAAAATCAACTGGCCCTTCAAGATCTTGTCAGAACCAACAATGATCTTTGCAACTTAAAGTTTCAAGCCGTTGATGCTTCACTTCAATCTGTTGTTGAGAAACTGGACATTCTAGCTCAGCATGCACTTGATTCTTCTGAGCTTATCCTTCATAGAACCGGGAAACTTGTCAAACAAACCGCTGCAATTGAATTGAAGATTGATGAACCGACTGAAGTTCGGCTTCGTGCAGCTGACTTTGTTTTTGAAGCCACCCGTGGATCCGGTTCTAGAAATGTTGATCAAACCGCCCCCGCTGTTAATGTTCAAGTTGCAGAAGAACAAGCTGCTCAAGATGCTCAAACCGTTCAGAACCAAACCGCAGATGATGCTGCTGCTGCAAGGGGTTCTGTTGCAGATGAAGTAGATTAGACTTCTTTTCTTAGTCTTTCTTTTTGATGTCTCTTGTAAATTATACATTGTAAGTTACTATCCTTTATGATTGAATTATAATGAGAATGACTGCATAGCATTCTGTTTCCAAAACTTTGTTTATTCAAACTGCTTGTTTGTGAAACAATGCTTGCATTTCTTAAAATCTCATGCACTACATTCATCATGAAAATACTTTTAAGTGCATTGTGTTTTAAACATTCAGTTTAAACATGCATTTCTGATCCTCAAAATCATATCATTCTTTATGCATCTGAATGTATTTCTTTTCTATCTCTTATTCATTTCCTTTATTTTTGATAGATTAGAAATCTATGATCTAGCATAGTGTGTGCATTGACTTGGGACATGCAATTTCATGAAATTTATTTCTGACATGCTCTTACCAAGTACAATGTTTTGCTATTATCATAGTGTGGTAATGGCATCAATCAAATAGGGGGAGATTGTTAGGATTCATTGTTAGTTAACCCACCTTAATTTGATTGATCCATGTCACGTGTCTTTTTATGGACTTTAGGACCGCATGTAATGAAGTTATACTTCAATTTTTAGATAAGTCCATTTCTAGATTTTTGATTGTCTAGGCTGAGTATAGTTCGGTTGTATCATTAGCGGTTTAGTGCTTTAAGCCGTCATCTTAAGACCGCCAGCATGGAGCCCTTTAGTTTTCATCAAACTGCAGTTTGCATGTTTGATGAAACCGCTCATCAAGAGCATTCTTCAAACCGCCCCTATGCTTGGTGAAACCGCAGAGCAGTTATTGAAGAATTAAAGAGATCTCATTTATTCCTTAGACAAACATTCCCTTTTTGACCGTATAAGGATGTTGTTATGTCTTGTCAAAATAACTCTAAGTTAACTTGGAGTTTCTGCAAGGAATGTCGGTTTGTCCATCAGTTTGAATTATTTACCGTTAGTCCTTTCTGCAACAAAGGACAATTGTCAGGTAGTGGTGCAACAACTACCTAGGACTACAAGACAAAACCAAGGACGAAAATGACAGCTCAACCAATGGGATTTCGACAGCACTGTACCCTTCAGATTTGATTCAAATCTTTACCCAACGGTCACAAGGGTGCTCTGCCTATAAATAGCCTTCATTATTCAACAATGAAGGTTGCTGAGCTTCAAGAGATTCATTCCCAAGTATTCAAGTTTGCTTTGAAGAGTTAAACCCAGATATTCATATCTTCAAACCATCTCCATTGCAAACCCAGTTCTTCATCAAAGCTTCAAGCCTAACAACCATTCACACTTAGCCTTTACACCGAAAGAATTCTATTTGCTCAACCATCATTTAGATACTTAGAGCATTTGATTTCTTTTCACACACACACCCGATTTATATGATCATATAGATTATATACTTCGAAAACACCGGTTGTTATTATAGCTTAGGTTAGACTTATTGTTTAGAGTTTAGATTCATCTTGTAAAACCTCCTCTAAATTAATACAAGTCTTATAGCTATTAGAAAATCCTTGACTAACCATCTAGGTAGAGGACGTAGTTCATTTAAGAACGAACCTCTTCAATTTGTGTGTTTGATCTTTATTTTCTGTCTTGATATTTATCTTTCTTGTTTGTGGTCTTGAACTTGCTTCCCTGCACGAAATGACTTGAAAGATGAATTGTGTTTTCCTTTAAACTTTAAGTTTAACTATTCTGTTGCATCATAGTATTTTCTCAACCCGAGTCAAACTTCCCAACTCTTTAACTAACCTATTTGGCCAAACCGCAAACTCCGCTGTGAATTTTATCATTTCGGTTCTTGTGCCTTGAACCGCAGTTGGCCAAACTGATAAGTACTCGGTTGATTTTAAGGGTATTTTCGAAAAAGTTTCGGACCGCTATTCACCCCCCCCCCCTCTAGCGGTTCTATACCCTTGTTGCCCTCTGGGACCAACAGAACCATTCCAATTAAATTACCAAAAAGGTAAACCAATCCAAACCGCACATCAAAGATGCCCAACATTACCAAAACGGTACTTAAATAAATTTCACATCATATTTATTCACAAAAGAATCAAATCCACACAATAAAGTGTTCCACGGTGTTATCTTAAGTTAATTAGAAGGATTAAACCTAAACTAGTTAAGCCATTTAGTTTAAACAAGCAAAAAGGGCAATTTTCCAAGCAGGCGGGCGGGCGGGCGGGCGCCTTGACTGGGGCGGGTGGGCGCTTGTTTGGCCAGTAGGTTTGGGTCGCTGGAAAACAAGGGACAGGCGGGCGCTCGGGCCAAGGTGGGCGGGCGCCTGGTCTACGGGTTGGCCAAGAACAGAGCTGGGTTCTTCACATTTCCTTGCCATTTTCATACCAAAACTTTAACACCCAAAATTAACACTCCCAAAACGATTCCTAAGGTACCCAAACATCATTTAACTAGAAAGGGGATCTTAAAAACACCCTTTATCAACCAAATTCAAGAATCAAAACCAACATTCATCAATTCACCATTTTTACCCAAAACCCAAATAAAATTCCAAATCAATTCTAAACTCAACCAAACTTCAAATATAACAACAAAAGCATTCTATGAACATAATATGAACATTTTAGCATCAAAATGGGGGAAAATTAACTTACTTGAAAAATTCTCAAAGTTGATGGATTTCGATTCTTTTTGGCTTCCTACGATCCTATCGACGATCTAAACACGGTTCAAGTTTTAAGAATTGAGAGAAGATGAGAGGAAGAATGAGAAAATGAAGAGAGAAGATAGAGAAAGAAAACTTACCCACAATGCTTGGAGAGAGAGAGAGATTTCCAGGGAGAGAGAGGGAGGTGGAGTGTGAGGTGAAAGAGTAGGGTGACGGAGGTGAGGGAAGTAGGGAGAAGATGAAGAAATGTTTGAAATGTTACAAAAAGGCCCCCCCCCATACTACCTCTTCAATTAAACTCCCCACTAACTAATAAGACTCAACACTTTTACACTAGCACAAATGACCCAGTTAAAATGCTAGGAATAATTATTATAACACATGAGTTGCATACACAAAAATTTAAATAAATAATAATTTAAATAAATAAATAAGCAATTAATTAAATAAAAATCATTTAATTACTAATAAAATAGAGCCTAGATTTCGGGTCGTGACATTCACCCCCCTTAAAGAAAATTCGACCCGAATTTTAACGAGACTTACCTTAAACAAAAAGCCACGGAAATTTCCTCTCGATCTCATCACGAAGCTCCCACGTCGACTCCTCGATATTATGATTCCTCCAAAGGACTCTAACCAACGAAATGCTCTTGCTCCTCAACTCTTGGACTTTGGATCTAAGATCCGAACCGGTCGTTCCTCATACGTCATATCGGGCTCAATATCCTCCGGTACACTCGGTAACACGTGAGACGGATCATGAACATACTTCCGAAGCATAGAAACGTGGAACACATTGTGCAACCGGTCTAAAGATGGCGGTAACGCGAGTCGATACGCCAGAAGTCCAACCTTTCCCAAAATCTCAAACGGACCAATAAACCTCGGAGCCAATTTGCCTTTCTTCCCATACCTACGAATACCCACCTTCGGAGATACCTTCAAGAATACCAAATCACCAACCTGAAAACTAAGATCTCGCCTTCGGTTGTCTGCATAGCTCTTATGTCGACTCAGGGCTGTCTTCAATCTATCCCGGATAACTTTAACTTTCTCAACCGAATCCCGAAGCAAATCAATACCCACAATCTTTGCTTCATCGACCTCATCCCAACAAATAGGCGATCTACACTTTCTTCCATACAAGGCCTCAAACGGTGCCATCTCGATGCTAGCCTGATAACTGTTGTTGTAAGAGAACTCCACTAACGGTAGGTGCGAATCCCAAGAATCAGAAAAGTCTATCGAACACGCTCGCAACATATCCTCCAAAATCTGAATAGTCCTCTCGGATTGACCGTCGGTCTGGGGATGAAAAGCTGTACTGAATCGCAAATCTGTACCCAAAGCTTCTTGAAACGCCTTCCAGAGTCTAGAAGTAAACTCGGGTCTCGATCTGACACAATACTAACCGGAACTCCATGCAATCTCACGATCTCATCGATATAAAGGGTCGCAAGCTTCTCCATCGAATATCTGATATCAATAGGCAAGAAATGGGCACTCTTGGTCAATCTATCCACTATTACCCAAACACTGTCATACTTCCTACGGGTACGAGGCAGTCCCGTAACGAAATCCATAGTCACATGCTCCCATTTCCACTCGGGAATCTCTAACGGCTGAAGTAGTCCCGCGGGTCTCTGATGCTCGGCTTTGACCTGCTGACACGTTAAACACCTCGATACGAACTCGGCTATTACCCTTTTCATATTAATCCACCAAAATTGTTGCTTCAAATCCTGATACATCTTCGTACTACCCGGATGAATAGTATATCTCGATTTGTGACCCTCATCAAGAACTCTCTGTTTAATTCCATCAACATCCGGAACACACAAACGACTACGGAAAGTCAACACTCCACTCGAGCTAATAGAAAAATCCTCGAAGTTCTTTTCCTTCAATTTACCCATTATTTTCACCAACTCGGGATCTTTTTTCTGAGCTTCCTTTATCCTTTGAATTAGGGTCGGAGACACCCTAATATTCGCAAAAATAGCCCCATGTCTCGATTCACGAGGAGACCAATCTCGAACATCCTCAAGCATTTTCCATTCACGAACCATCATCGAAGCCACATAAGATTTTCTACTAATCGCATCGGCTACCACATTCGCCTTTCCCGGATGATAAGAAATCGTGCAATCATAATCCTTCAACAATTCCATCCATCGGCGCTGTCTATTGTTCAACTCCTTCTGAGAGAAAAGGTACTTCAAACTCTTGTGATCCGTAAAAATCTCAAACTTCGCTCCATAAAGGTAGTGCTTCCACTTGTGCAACGCAAAGACTATCGCCGCTAACTCCATATCATGAGTCGGGTAATTCTGTTCACTAGGGGTCAACTTCCTCGAAGCATACGCAATTACTTTCCCATTCTGCATCAACACACAACCCAAACCCTCTTTCGAAGCATCACTATAAATCACTAGGCCATCGCTCCCATTAGGCAAAGTCAAGATCGGTGCGGTAGTCAACCTCTTCTTCAATTCCTCGAAACTCTTGTCACATTTCTCGGTCCACACAAACGGAACATTCTTCCGGGTCAACTGAGTCATCGGAGTAGCAATCCTCGAAAACCCTTCAATAAATCTTCGGCAATACCCGGCTAAACCAAGAAAGCTTCTAACCTCTGTCACTGACTCGGGTCTCTTCCAATCCACTATAGCTTCAATCTTAGACGGATCCACCGAAATCCCATCTTTAGAAATCACATGGCCCAGAAATGACACCTTCTCGAGCCAAAACTCGCATTTACTAAACTTTGGAAATAATTTCTCCCTTGCAAGAACGGATAAAACTGTCCTCAAGTGCTGCTCGTGCTCCTCTCGAGATTTCGAATAAACAAGAATGTCGTCGATGAAAACCACCACGAACGAATCAAGATACGGATGGAAAATCCGGTTCATCAAATCCATAAATACGGCCGGCGCGTTCCTCAACCCAAACGGCATAACCAAGAACTCGTAGTGACCATACCGAGTGCGGAAAGCAGTCTTCGGAATATCCTCCGATCGAACCTTCAACTGATGGTACCCACTCCTCAAATCAAGCTTGGAAAACACCACGGACCCTTGAAGCTGATCAAATAAATCATCTATATGCGGTAGGGGATACTTATTCTTCACCGTAACCTGATTCAACTTTCTATAATCGATGCACAATCTCAAGGAACCGTCTTTCTTCCGCACAAATAAAACCGGTGCTCCCCACCGGGAAACACTAGGGCGGATAAACCCTCTATCAAGCAACTCTTGCAACTGAACTTTCAATTCTTTCAACTCTGCGGGAGCTAACCTATAAGGCGCTTTTGAAATTGGAGCAGTACCCGGCAAAAGGTCTATACAAAACTCAATCTCACGATCGGGAGGCATATCATACTCGGTAGAGAAAACATCGAGAAATTCCCGGACTACCCGAACACTATCAAAACAAGGGGATTCCTTCCTAGTATCAAGAACACTAGCCAAATACCCCTCACAACCACTATGCAATAATTTTCTCGCTTTTATAAAAGAAATTAAGCGAACCTTTCTACTCAGAGGACTAGCCTCAAACACAAACTTAGGCACATCGGGAATAGAAAAAGTAACAGTTTTCTTACGGCAATCAACGGACGCATGAAACTGGCTCAACCAATCCATACCCAAAATGACATCAAAGTCTTGGATAGGAAGAACTACCAAATCCGCACAAAGGACTCGACCACAAATAACCACATCACAAGCACGAAAGACTCGATCAGAAATCAAGCATTCTCCTATAGGGGTCGACACCTCTAGCACGTACGGTAAAGACTCGAATGCAGCATTTAACATGGAAGCAAATTGCACAGAAATGTATGAATGAGATGATCCTGGATCTACTAACGCTCGTGCGCTCACATTAGACACAGAAATAATACCTCCAATAACGGATGGATCATCGGTAGCTTGTTGTTGATTCATGGCATAAACCTTCACTTGAACCTTGGGCTTCCCGGCGGCATCCCTTTTCTGACCTTGATTAATACCAACTCCTGTCCCGGATGCTTGACCTCGGTACCTCGTGCACTCTCTCGCAAAGTGCCCCATTTCACCACAATTGGTGCACTTGCCTTGCTTTTTCCAACACCTATCCTCCGCATGGCCTACCTTCTGACAAAAGGTACAAGGCTTCCTCATTTGGCTCCCTTGGTTCCAGGAAGTGGTACCCGGGTTCCTTGGGATCGGTTGCCCTCGGGACTGAGATTGTCCCCCAAAGTTACCTCGGTTATCAATCCTTGGTTGTGACTTGCTCTGCGCTCCTTGCTTACTCGGGTTGGCTACCTCAGTCTTCCTTTTATGCTCCCCAATATCTTGCTCTATCAAATAGGCTCGGTCCACCGCATCTTGGAAAGTCACAATCCGTTGAGCAATCAGTTGAGTACGAATGGAGGTCTTCAATCCCCGAATAAATCTCATAGCCTTTTGTTCCTCGGTCCTCACCAAATAGTCGCAATACCGGGCTAATTCTATGAACTTAGCCGAGTATTGTGCTATAGACAACACACCTTGCTCCAAGTTGAGTAGCTCGATCTCCTTTCGGTTTTGATCAACAACCGGAATGAAATGCTCCTTGAATTTGCGCACAAACAACTCCCACGCATATACCGTGTGAGTGTCATCCCAAGTAGCCTTAATACCTTTCCACCAATGTTCGGCGGCTCCCACAAGCTTATAAGCCGCGAACTGGACCTTGTCCTCATCCGAACACCCAAATACATCATAAATCTTCTCCATGGACTCAATCCACAACTCAGCTTTCCTTACATCGGGTTCCCCATTGAATTCAACCGGTTTCAACTTCAGAAATTGCTCCAATCCGTAACGGGGTGGAGCTTGTTCGGCCCTCGGACCTTGATCATGTATGGCCTTCATGGCCGCCTCGAACATGCCTTGAAACATGGCACGTGCTTCTTCCCTTGTATCATTCTGATTCTGTGACCCACTAGTACCTCCTCTGTTTCTTCTCCCAGACATTGAGAACAATTACCTGCATAAAACATCAACCGTTAATCACTCCGCACACTACTACCCACCTAGGTCATACTAATCCACCTAGACTTATACATAGAGCTAATGCCATAGCTCTGATACCAACTGTCGCGACCCCGGACCCCGCGGGCCCCGGGACCGCGATCTGGACGTCGACTCTAAAACCAAAACTATGAAATACCAAGGTTAAAAATTCCATTTAATACCAAAAGGCGATAATCCAAAGTTTTACAAAACCAAGTTTGATAAAAACCAAATACAACAATCATAAACTTCCACAAGTTTATGCCCAACAAAAGATAAATATACAAATCCTAATGACGTCATTGTTTGGTACAACTACCCCAGAATGGTTACACATTTACATAATGGAAACCAACCTATATCAACCTTCCCCAAAAGAACGGATCCACACTCGACGTCCTCTTTCTCGTGATCAGCGAGACTAATCCTTAGCACCTGGGGGGGGGTTAAGGAAAAACAAAGATAAAAGAAAAGGGGTGAGATAAATCTCAATAAGTTACTAATGCAACTACATGACATGCTATGATGCAATGAGCAATAAGCAATAATAAATATCACATAGCACATAGCATTTAGCATATAACAGATAGCAGCGGAAATAAACACATAACAAAGGATATAGCCAAGGTTTTCCAAACCGGAACATCCAAATAAAGGATCGCTGCGCAGCTTCAATAATCAACAATCATCATCTTCATCATAGCATGAAAGCCGAAGAGAAAACCCCGGTACCGGAACCAATAACATAAAAGTGTCACTAGGGACAAGGACCATGACACAAAGTCATGCCCGCTAGCCAGATACATTCACAAAGGAACGCTGACTTATCCTTTCCAAGGCCAATCTGGAGAAGGGGTAAAGAAGGGGGCAAAACAATGGTCAACATTATAATGGACTTGGCTTTGCCATTATAATCTTTCCCATCGCCCAAACACACACCAAATACCAGCTGGACTTTCAAATAAATGCTAAGTAATAATAATTTAGCATGAATGAACAACTTAAGGTTCCAAAGTAGGGAACCATTCCAATTAAATTACCAAAAAGGTAAACCAATCCAAACCGCACATCAAAGATGCCCAACATTACCAAAACGGTACTTAAATAAATTTCACATCATATTTATTCACAAAAGAATCAAATCCACACAATAAAGTGTTCCACGGTGTTATCTTAAGTTAATTAGAAGGATTAAACCTAAACTAGTTAAGCCATTTAGTTTAAACAAGCAAAAAGGGCAATTTTCCAACCAGGCGGGCGGGCGGGCGCCTGGACTGGGGCGGGCGGGCGCTTGTTTGGCCAGTAGGTTTGGGTCACTGGAAAACAAGGGGCAGGCGGGCACTCGGGCCAAGGCGGGCGGGCGCCTGGTCTACGGGTTGGCTAAGAACAGAGCTGGGTTCTTCACATTTCCTTGCCATTTTCATACCAAAACTTTAACACCCAAAATTAACACTCCCAAAACGATTCCTAAGGTACCCAAACATCATTTAACTAGAAAGGGGATCTTAAAAATACCCTTTATCAACCAAATTCAAGAATCAAAACCAACATTAATCAATTCACCATTTTTACCCAAAACCCAAATAAAATTCCAAATCAATTCTAAACTCAACCAAACTTCAAATATAACAACAAAAGCATTCTATGAACATAATATGAACATTTTAGCATCAAAATGGGGGAAAAGTAACTTACTTGAAAATTCTCAAAGTTGATGGATTTCGATTCTTTTTGGCTTCCTACGATCCTATCGACGATCTAAACACGGTTCAAGTTTTAAGAATTGAGAGAAGATGAGAGGAAGAATGAGAAAATGAAGAGAGAAGATAGAGAAAGAAAACTTACCCACAATGCTTGGAGAGAGAGAGAGATTTCTAGGGAGAGAGAGGGAGGTGGAGTGTGAAGTGAAAGAGTAGGGTGAGGGAGGTGAGGGAAGTAGGGAGAAGATTAAGAAATGTTTGAAATGTTACAAAAAGGCCCCTCCCCCCCATACTACCTCTTCAATTAAACTCCCCACTAACTAATAAGACTCAACACTTTTACACTAGCACAAATGACCCAGTTAAAATGCTAGGCATAATTATTATAACACATAAGTTGCATACATAAATATTTAAATAAATAATAATTTAAATAAATAAATAAGCAATTAATTATATAAAAATCATTTAATTACTAATAAAATAGAGCCTAGATTTCGGGTCGTGACACAATCTGTGGCTCTTTCAGCTCATTTTCAGTCCCCAAATTCACCTTAGTTAAAACCTCTTCGGCAGCTTGGGCACGACTTTCCTCCCAGTGAACAACCTGCTTTGATGATTGTTTAATGTTTTGTTCGTTTAGTGTGTCTGCATTATTAGGTGATTCATTATTAACCGTTTTTAGATTATTAGTTAATTTATCAGCTAATAAGTTGGCAATGAGGGGATACTCGGAAAGGTCTATCACTTCATTCAATGCAAACGGGAATACAATGTTGGCTACAAGTTCATAATCCTCGGGCGTAAGGCCCTCAGAGGAGGAAGACTCAAATTCAAAGACAAGAGATTGAGGGGATTCGACTACATTGGTCCCTATGACACTTGACTCTAGGGGGCGGGGAACCAGTCCAAGCTTCGTGGTCATTTCTTCCTTGCTCGCCACCGGTCCAGAGAAGGTCACCCAATTCTTCAGAGGTATATCCGTCGGGCTTACCAAGGTGCGAGGGTCAAAGATCCCAGGAGATCCATCTCCTATCACAGCAATCATTTCCTTTTCGAGGCCAATCAGATCAAGCACGACCAACTCCTCCCTAAACATTTCTCGCATTATCACACCATTCCATTCGTCGTCCATAACTTCCTTGGTAGCGTGCTTGGGAGCTACCTCCTCAAACTCGCATCTACCGTTTCGTCCCCAAACGGGTCCCCTTCCTTGGCTAGCCTCCATTAGAGACAGGGTTTCGAATTCCCTTACCATCTCGGGCACTCCCTTAAAGTTGTATTCGTGACTCATGGTGGTCTTGGTAGGACCGGTCATCTTGGGTGCATCCAGAAATTCCCTCCTTACGGGGTTATCCGCCATTCCTCGGAATCTTTTGAGATCCTCTTGCAGCTTATCCCAATTCGTCACCATGGGCTCCTTCGGCTCTGAGGCCTCGGTTTGGACCCCTCCTCTCACAAAGTAGCAGCTCATATCGAAAGTGTAAGGGCGGAGGTTGGAACCCTTAAACGGGATCCCTTGAGCCCTGGCTTGGCTTCTTTTCCGAGCCATTTCCTTATCCATCCTAAGGTCCTCGGGGGTGGGTTTGTATCCCAAGCCATGGAGCGTCTTTTTCTCTTTGATCTCAACAATCTTGTGGGTCCCTTGGAGTTTCCTTCCAAGACCAAGCCCCAGGAGGTAGCGCATCAAGCGCATCATTTTCATTACAGGGGGAGTCTTGTCCTTAGTGAGTGTAAGATCTACACAACAGATGTGGGTTTTGGATGGTATCTCGGTGAAGCCGGTCAAAACTATGCCGCTCTCCTCATGTTTGATTTCTAACACGGGAATCCTATTGGTGTTGGTTCCCTCTGTAGTAACACTGTCCCTATAAATGGTTGTCAAATTACCCTCTTGCACATATTTTACACATTGGTGGAGGGTGGAGGCTACCCCGTTGACTATATGGAGCCATGGGTGTCCCAATAGGGCGGGGAATGATATGGGAATGTCAAGCACTTGGAAGTCGGTTGGCATCATTTGTTTTCCAAACTAAAGGTTCAAGGTGGCCACCCCTAGGACTGAGCGGGCCGTGGAATCATAAGACATAACGGTGATCATGGAAGGTTTTAGGTCGGTGGTCCTAAGACCAAGTAGATCCATCATCTTAGCGAGGAGGACAGTCATGGTAGAGCCATTATCAACCAAAACCCGAGGGAGGCGGTGCCTATCTAATTGCACCGTGATGTAGAGGGCTTCATTGTGGTTAGCCCCAAATTTCGACAAATCCAAGTCCGTGAATGTGATGACATTCCCATATTGAACACTCCCGATCATTTGCACTGCCTCTTCGGGGGTGGCTGTGGTAGGTACCATAGTTCGGGCCAAGCATTCCTCCAACTTGAGCTTGTGAGGGTAGGAGGAAGTGAAGAGGGACCACAAAGATATATTAGCTTGTGTCCTCTTGAGTTGGGTTAAGACGGGATCCTCTTCTCTGGAATCTAGGGCTTTTGCCTTACCAGCAAGAGGGGGAGGCATTCGGTATTCTGGTGGCGGTGGTTTCTTAGGGTTTTCCATGTGCACTTGCCCAGATCGAGTCAGTACACTTACTTCAAAAAGGTCATCACCTTCTTCAGCCCTTTTCCCGAGTGACGAGGGGTTTTGGGTACCATATGGCCATGCTTCCTTTCTTAACTCATTCACCATAACCATTCTTTTCGAGGTGTTGCCGACTCGCGGATCTTTTCTAGAGAGATAGGGTGGTGGCTTTGGCTCCTCTCAACTCCTACGGTTTCACGGAGTTTTTCCAAAGTAAGCATGCAACAGTAGTAATCTGGGAATATGGACCCATCAATCAGCGGTGGTGGTGGAGATAACGGTGGCAAAGCTAAGAAGTCATCTAAGGCCGGAAAGCCTTCTTCTTCCAATATTGGGGAAGGGACACGGGGAGGCATATTTGAAGATACCTCATCATCATCACTTTCACATAGGATTCAGAGCTCCTCACGGGGCATAGAGAGAATGGCACCTTTCATTCGGGTGAGATACCCTTCATAGTTGGTGATTCCCGGGGTCTTTGCAATTTTGGACCCATTCTTTCCGTTAGGGTGACCCACCTGCTTGACCGTCCTTTTGCCGGTGGATGAACTACATGCTTCAATGAAATGGAAGCAATCATCGTGCGAAGGATAAACACCATTTGAGCCCTGGCTCTCGCTGTCTAATGTGCTCTTGATGGACTTTTCCATTTCCTCCATGCACTCTTCGAATGTTAGCTCATACTCGGTAAGTGTTACTACGATTAACTCATCGGCATTTTGGTGGGGGACCCTTGCACTCATCACATTGACAATCATAGAGTCGGATGGGCATTTCATGTTTCCTTCCAGCACACATGTCCATAGGGTTTCCTTCCATTCCTCCCCAATCTCAGTCATCGGGACATTGAATTCCAAAAGGTTTATCGGTGTTGGCTCCCCGAACTCAATCATATTCACATCGGCTGGCCCAAATTCAATCATATTAATGCCATGGTTGTTGGGGAACGGGTTGTTGATTGCATTTCGACTTCGGGGGCATTCAAGCTTCCCTTTGGCAATCAAGTCTATGATGATGTGTTTTACAGCGGGGCAATCATCGGTGTTGTGCCCATGGTAGCTGTGGAATTCACACCTCTTACTCTCGTCAAGGTACTGTAAGTACCCCAATCTGAAACCAACCTATCTTAGAGGTAGCCTTAGCACCGTTTTAGGGATAAGCTAATAGGCCATGACCTCCTTAGGATAAGCTATAAATTCCAGGACTACCCTGGTATAAAATAGGAAAAATCCAGAAGCTCGCCAGGCTGAGCCGTACGGATGCTTTGGGTACTAGAGGGGCCTAGCCGTACGGATGGTTTGGGTACCCTCAGTCCCTATAAATAGAACCCCTTGGTGAACATTTTAGGGGGGAGAGAAAACATTAGAACCAAGGTTACTCTGTCGAATTCACCTCAGAATAGTGTGAGTAAGAGTGAACAAAGAGTGAAAGAGAGAAAGGAAGATTGGCCTAAACCAAGATAGGTAAAGACACCTCCTCCCCCTCCTTTCTATTCATCTAAGAACTCTATTTATCTTTGATCGTGTCATTTATTATTGATTTTTACATTCTTTCAAGTCTTGTCCATTCAAGCAATATATATATATATATATCTATTATTATTTATATTTCCTAGTCCATGCCATGAGATGATCAAAGGTGCCCTCCATACTTTGTGTGGAAGAGGTTCAAACCTAGTTTGATCATGGCTTGTTGATTGTTCATTTACATTCTTGTCATGGATGATGCTCTTGTTGTTCATTTAGCTCATTTTAAGCTATGATGATCATGTTGAGGATAAAGTCTCAATCTTTATCCTCATCACCTTGATCTAGCCCAAAAATCCCAAGTTTGGGTAATAAAGATTCAATCTTTATGGTTTGTTCTTGTCCCTAAAGGATTAATCTTGCCTAGAAGAGCCATTTTGATGGTAAATTTTCAATCTTTACTCATCAAATGGTCACTTTGGCTCAAAAGGGCATATTGGCCACCTTTTTCATGTTTCTCCCATGATTGCCTTTGATCATGCCCAAACTCTTGTTTTGGGAGGTTCTTTGTTGATCAAATGGCATAGGAATGAGTTGTTAATGTTGTTTTGTGCTGGAATAACAAACTGGAATCAGAACAGTTTGGTCCAGTTCAAGCAGAATGCTCTGTTTCTACCTGGAACTGGACTGCTGCTTGAATAAACTGTAAAATCCCAGGAGTAGTCTCCTCATCCGTACGGCTACTTTGGCCGTATGTTGAGATTGACCATTTTGCCCTTCTGTTGTCTGTTTTCTTGTCAAACAAACCCCTTTTCAGTCGAAAAGATAAATAAAAAGTTAAAACAAAGATTTTCCGTTAAAACACACACACACACATGCACTTTTGTTAACTAACAAGGGAGACTCGGCTTTGTTCGAGGCAACTTGGGAGGACGTAAAAACTCTTCCCAAGTTGTAACCTGACCTCCGAACCTTTGAACTCAAACTTTTGTCATTTTGTTGGGTTTAAAATTAACCAAATGTGGTGACTCCGTTAAATTGGTCCGGTTCCCGCGTTTGGTATTTCGCCCTTGAAACGCGCTCGTGTGTTTTTTGGGGCGGGATCCTTACATTGGCGACTCCGCTGGGGATATGAGTGCTTTCGGACTTCTTTCTAGAAGATTCGGGGGAATTCTTGTGTGGGTCAAACTCCCGTTCCCGTTAGTTGACTTCTTGCGTATTTGTGTGTGTTTGATGTTTATGTTTGAACTGTTTTGAGTACATACGTTCTGGAAATACAATAAACTGGGGCTTGATGATCAGAAGTTGGAGAAACTGATAAAAATCTTCACCCTCTTGCTTTAGCCGTACGGCTAGTTTGGTTGGGGTTGCCAATTAACAGTTTGGTGCAGGGCTGCAACATTTTGGGTACCCCTCTGCTTCTACTTGTCCAGGTTCCAAATTTACAGTCTTACTTGTGCACATTACCTTCATTCTTTTGGCCAAAACTTGGTTTGGAAAGGTAATAAAACTTGGTTATGCATGATCTTTTGTCAATAAAATGGTTTCCAAAACCTCATTGTGCATAATCCTTTTTGTAAGGGTTTTTCTTGAGTCTTCTCGTTGTGCAAAAATTGCTTTGTACAAAAGGGTTTCAATGTAAAATATTTCTTTTGCAAAAGTTTGATTCAAAATTCTTTGTTGTGCACAACTTGGTACATGTACAAGTTTTGGTCTTTGTTTGCTTATATTCCTTGATTTATTGTGTATAAATTGCTCAATCCATGCTTGTTCATACTTGTTCATATCTTACTTATGCCATGCTCATGCTACCGAAAAATGAATTGAAAATCTCTCTTTTACTCAAAACGGAGCATAGAATGACTTCACACCACGCGCACTTGACCGCGCACGTTCCAAATACCCTTTAAACCCGGGATGGATGCCAGATGCAGCTCGATTGGCGCTCTTGTTCCCTTCGAGCGCGCATGGGTCCATTCCACCTCCCCTTCCGAGCCGAGTCAACCACACATGTCCGTGACACACAAATACCGTGACTTTGGTTGGTTTTTGGTCTAGTTCACGTTACCACGTCCCTAATACGTGTCCAAGGTTAATTGTGGCCAAGTTAATGCCCGAGTTACGACTCCTTGATGAAATGCAAGCGTGACCTTAACCGGTCTTTAACTCGTACGTTAATGATGACCCAATTAACCGAGAAAATATATTAAAGATAGGGTGACACCGTGTCGTTAAGCCCTAATGTTGTTCCATTTTGGTCATCCTTAAGCCCAAAGTCAAGGATAGAGAACCCTCATTAAAATGAGGTCATGTCGGAATATCGGTGAAGCCTTAGGATAAACCTCGACTTTGACCGGGGCTTAATCATGACAAGAATGGCCACGCATTTGGAGTCTTGCGACACACTAGACCCTTAGGAATCGTTCTTTTGGTCGATGGAAGCCGCGTGCCCTATAGGACCCTCGCCCGGGATAGTCCATCCTAGGGAATGTGCAAGACAGGTGAAAAAGGAGGGATCTATAGGCGTAGTGATGGCCTCCATTGATCCAGGATTTAGAGTAGTTGTGAAAAAGAAGAGAAATCTTTTCCAACCATTTAGGAATAAAAATGATTTTTAAGTGAACTTGAATGGATAAATAATTGCACATTGCATGAGTTTGCTCCGTTTTTGCTTCTTGCCTTTGACACATCGCAGTCTTGCGTTAACAAACGTCGCTTCGTTAAGTCTTTGGAACGATCTTTGTTATCCTCCAAGGCATATGTTAAGTCTTGTTAGTCTTTGGATGGATCCCTGTTATCCTCCAAGGCATCCGTTAAGTCTTGTTAGTCTTTGGATTGATCCCTGTTATCCTCCAAGACATCCGTTAAGTATTGTTAGTCTGTGGACGGATCCCCGTTATCCTCCAAGACCTTAGCCAAGTTTTGTTAGTCTTTGGACGGATCCCCGTTATCCTCCAAGACATTAGCCAAGTTTTGTTAGTCTTTGGACGGATCCCCGTTATCCTCCAAGACCTTCGCCAAGTTTTGTTAGTCTTTGGACGGATCCCCGTTACCCTCCAAGACCTCTGTTAAGTCTCGTCAATTCCTCAGATGATCTCCAAGACGCCCGTAAATCTTTGGATGGATTCAAAAGATTCTCGTTAAAACCCTAGGCCGTTGCCTCCTAGGTCCCCATTGTTGAGATTCCTGTTAAAACCCTAGGCCGTTGCCTCCTAGGTCCCCATTGTTGAGATTCCTGTTAAACCCTAGGTCGTTGCCTCCTAGGTCCCCATTGTTGAGATTCCCGTTAAAACCCTAGGCCGTTGCCTCCTAGGTCCCCATTGTTGAGATTTCCGTTAAAACCCTAGGCAGTTGCCTCCTAGGCCCCCATTGTTGAGATTCCTGTTAAAACCCTAGGCCGTTGCCTCCTAGGTCCCCATTGTTGAGATGTCCGTTAAAACCCTAGGACGTTGCCTCCTAGGTCCCCATTGTTGAGATTTCCGTTAAAACCCTAGGCCGTTTCCTCCTAGGTCCCCATTGTTGAGATTCCTGTTAAAACCCTAGGTTTTTGCCTCCTAGGTCCCCATTGTTGAGATTCCGTTAAAACCCTAGGTCGTTTCCTCCTAGGTCCCCACTGTTGAGATTTCCGTTAAAACCCTAGGTCGTTGCCTCCTAGGTCCCCATTGTTGAGATTCCTGTTAAAACTCTAGGCCGTTGTCTCCTAGGTCCCCGTTGCTGAAACCCTAGGCCGTTGTCTCCTAGGTTCCCTCGTGAAGCCTTTGGAAGACCTCCGAGACACCCGTCGATCTTCGGATAGATCCCAGAATTCCCGTGAAGTCCCTAGGCATAGTTTCCTAGGAAGTCGGTTTTAGTCCTTGGAAGGATGGATCCCCGTTATCCTCCGACAAGTCAGTCATGTTTGTTTTAGAATTCTAAGTCCGTTCGAACTACGGTGACCTGAGCCTCTTATCACGTGGGAGCCCCTCCCTCGTGGTAAGGGGAACGTAGGCAGCTTCGGCCCGGTAAATCCTAAAAAAAAAAATATGAAAAATAATGTGTGTGTGAGTCTTCCACCCAAAACAAAAGTATGTTTTTCCAAGAAGAAAATGGAGATCCAATTTTCTTAAAATAAAAGATCAAGTTTTCCTAAAAGGCTAATCCGCTAATGAAGCGTCTCTCTTGAACCATGGTTATAATTTCACCTTGAGGTTTAAAATGCTAAAGTCCTTTGCGGTTTTGCCCGTCTGAAACATCAACCAAGGAGCCCACATCCGAATTGGCGCCCATGTGAACAAGGAGGTCAACACAAACTGGATCATCGTCCATGAGAGAGGGCCAAAGCTCCAAAATACCAAAGGAGGCTACATCAAATGGAGATCCGTAACCTCACTGAATGACATGCACGAGAACATGCACCTCGAAAGGAGGTCATCGAAAATAAATGGCCAAAAACAGATCCGGCAATCACAACGCCGAGCCAAGTGGAGACCTCGCGACATCTTTCCTGATGACACGGAACCCGAGTTCCCCGTGGAAGACATGGAATATGCCGCCGACAACCCCTCCAACAGTCAAAGAAGGAAATGGACCACCGCACCTCATAGGAGCCCGTCCCTAAAAAAAAAAAAAAAAAAAATTGAGTCTTCCAGCCTCGTAGGGTCTAGACATTCACCAAAAGTCCATCCCGGACTGTGTCTTTTTGTTTTTACAAAGGTCCGTACCCGGACATGTTTGTACAAAGTTATCTATATAAAAGAGTCATTTTCATTCTCTTCTCCCTAGACTTGAGACATTATTTGCAATACACATTTACTCTTGAAATTGTCTTGCTTGTTATTATCAATTGATTGCTATGTCCCTAAAATGATGAATTGACTTCTAAGCATACTAGTCAATGACGACTCATTAAGGACAAATGGACCAAACACAAATGAAGAATGATAAATGCAAACAACTAATCTTGATATGAATAAATGTTGTGATCAATTGGCATGAAGAAACCATTAATGGCAAGTCTCCCCTCATACACTTCCCCGATACACAACCCGACACACCTTTCCAAAGCAAATTCTGGATGCACATCAAAGGCATCCCAGGACAATGGAAAGACGAGGACGTTGTTGCTCAACAACAAAGATTCAACCGTGATAGTGTGTGTGCGCAACCAAGCAAAGGGCTTCCCGGATATTCATGCCACTAAGGTGCCAGAAAGAAGTCAATGCCAGAGATAGTGAGTTGGGTTTAATGTTTCCCTCTTCAAAAAAAAAGAATAAAAAAAGAATGGAAAGAGGGAAAGGAAATGAATGAATGGAAATAAGGAAAGGAAATGAACGGGAAGTTTGCCTCGAAAGCTCATCACAAAGAGCCCGTTCATCCAAAAGGGAGCGCACACCAAAGAAGGTCCACCCGAAGAGGTCCACCTCAAGGAAGTCCACCACAAAGCAAAGACATCTACGTCAAAGGAGCAACAACGTCCTCCAAGACAACGTCAAAAGAAAGGAAACAACTTCAGCAAAAGACGGCCCATGGCCGAACTACGACGACCTGAGCTCCTCAAACTGAGGGGAACGTAGGCAACCTTCGGGTCCGGTCACAGCATGAGAAAGAACGGTCAAACCATGGCTTTCCCAAAGTAGCCAAGCCTTTCCCCCTTGGTCCCATCAATGACCAATTTACCAGACAAGGACCAATTCCCCATAAACACCTTTTGATCTTGCCATTGATCGAATCTCAATCCTAATTGATCACAACATTTATACATGTTAAGGGTAATTGCTTGTTATAATCTTGACTTAATGATGAACATGGTCCATCCAAGCAATCATTTTGATAATTTTAACCAAGACAAATTTCAAATGTCTCGACAAGTCTTCTTCTCTACATCTTAGGAAAGAGCTAAACACTTATGTTCTATCAAGCAGGGGCTTCCTCCTATTTCATGATACAATTGAGGGACTCTCTCCCACCTAAATAAATGCCCCTGCATGTTTTCTCCAAAAGACATCTTAAGTCCCCGTCCCATTGAGTCGGCTGGATCACTCATTAAAAAAAAAAAAAAGAGTAGCCCGCTAGGTTGAAAACCCATAAAGGAGGCCTAGGCAAAGACAGGGTGTGCCATAAAAGATGCAAAAAAGTAGCCCGCTAGGTTGAAAACCCGCAAGGGCGGCCTAGGCAAAAGAAAGGTGCATCATGAAAAAGGGATGGGTTCCTAACCTCACTTCAAAGGTCATGTTAGGTCTACGCCAACGCTAAAGGCCAATAGATGACATTGGGGCTACCCCGACATCAGTAACGGCAAGGGCATGGAGCTCCCCCAATGACAACAAGGACATGGGGCTACCCCAGCATCGACGATTGCAAGGACATGGGGCTACCCCAACATCAACGACGGAAGGGTCCTCTACTCCCGACCACTCCTAAAGAATGGATGAAACTCCCAAGGACTTTATGCATAATAAACCTCGTGGTTAAATTAAAATCAAAAATTTGACTGACATGCTTCGTTAAAAAAAAATGTGTTTACTTGTCCCCTTTCAATTCGCGTTGGGCGGTTGAGGGTGTATGTTGAAAAAAAAATGTGTTTGCTTGTCCCCTTTCAATTCGCATTGGGCGGTTGAGGGTGTATTTTAAAAGAAAAAAAAATGTTTTGTTGTCCCCTTCCAAATTGCATTGGGCACTTGAGGGTGTATTTTGTGAAAATAATGTTTTCCCCTTCCAAATTGCATTGGGCATTTGAGGGTGTATAAAGGATGTTTTGTTGTCCCCTTCCAAATTGCATTGGGCATTTTAGGGTGTATTTTGTGAAAATAATGCTTTTCCCCTTTCAAATTGCATTGGGCATTTGAGGGTGTATTTTGTGAAAATAATGTTTTTCCCCTTTCAAATTGCATTGGGCATTTGAGGGTGAGTTTTGCGAGCTTTTGCTTCGGCAGTCCAAAGAGACGTAAGACCAGTTTGTGTAAGCCCATGTTGATCCGGTTGACCAAAAGAGTGTCAAGCCCCGACTTTGACTAATAGAGTGTCAAGTCCCGAGTGACAAGAATTCGGTCCCCCAAGTGACCCCCCTTCGTGAGGAAATACCTAGGTCCCTAGTTGACTCGATTGTTTTGTCTCGGGCAGTCCATAGATGGACGTAAGACCAGATTTGTTGAAATTGACCCGGCCGTACTTCGTAAGCCCAGGTTAAGAATGTGATTTACCTTGGCCGTCCCTGATGTAAGCCCAGTTAAAAATCATTTGATTGACCAAAAGAGAGTCAAATCCCGACTTCGACCAAATGATTGTCGAGAAAATCCCTTCGGTTGACCAAAGGAGAGTCAAGCCTCGATTTTGACTCATTGAAAGTCAAATTGAATGTCCGAGAAAACTGGCCGTCCCCAACGTAAGCCCATTAGCTATGACTTAGAATAGTCGTTATAGGCTAGAGCCTTTGTCCTGGCCGTCCCCGACGTAAGCCCATTAGCTATGACTTAGAATAGTCGTTATAGGCTAGAGCCTTTGTCCTGGCCGTCCCCGACGTAAGCCCATTAGCTATGACTTAGAATAGTCGTTATAGGCTAGAGCCTTTGTCCTGGCCGTCCCCGACGTAAGCCCATTAGCTATGACTTAGAATAGTCGTTATAGGCTAGAGCCTTTGTCCTGGCCGTCCCCGACGTAAGCCCATTAGCTATGACTTAGAATAGTCGTTATAGGCTAGAGCCTTTGTCCTGGCCGTCCCCGACGTAAGCCCATTAGCTATGACTTAGAATAGTCGTTATAGGCTAGAGCCTTTGTCCTGGCCGTCCCCAACATAAGCCCATTAGCTATGACTTAGAATAGTCGTTATAGGATAGAGCCTTTGTCCTGGCCGTCCCCGACGTAAGCCCATTAGCTATGACTTAGAATAGTCGTTATAGGCTAGAGCCTTTGTCCCGGCAGTCCTTAGAGGGACGTAAGACCAGTTTTCCCGTCAATCTCCCCGAAGATGGAGTTGACCCCGGTCAAGCTTGGACTTAGAATAGTCACCATAGGCCGTCCCCGACGTAAGCCCAGTAAAAATCTGTCCCGTGTAAGTCAACTCTCTCCTATAGAGTCAAGTTGACCGTATCCCCAGCAAGTCAACCCTCTCCCATAGAGCCAAGTTGACCATGCCTCGCCTCTGACCCCTAGAGTCATGCCTCTTTGCGGACCTAAGTAACCCCGCATACCTCCGAACTACGTTAGGCTTGATTCCCCGCGAACGGGATACGTAGGAATCCTATACCACTAGATCCAGCCATGCAACCAAAATCGGTTAAAGCCGTCGTCCCGTCAGATTGGGATGCTTATTTCTATCGATAACCCCGCTCCTTCGAAGCGACGTTGCCGAGGGCTCTGTAAGAACCCCAATCTGAAAACAACCTATCTTAGAGGTAGCCTTAGCACCATTTCAGGGATAAGCTAATAGGTCAGGACCTCCCTAGGATAAGCTATAAATTCCAGGACTACCCTGGTATAAAATTGGAAAAATCCAGAAGCTCGCCAGGCTGAGCCGTACGGATGCTTTGGGTATTAGAGGGGCCTAGCCGTACGGCTGGTTTGGGCACCCTCAGTCCCTATAAATAGAACCCTTGGTGATCATTTCACGGGGGAGAGAAAACATTAGAACTAAGGTTACTCTGTCGAATTCACCTCAGAATAGTGTGAGTAAGAGTGAACAAAGAGTGAAAGAGAGAAAGGAATATTGGCCTAAACCAAGATAGGTAAAGCCACCTCCTCCCCCTCCTTTCTCTTCATCTAAGAACTCTATTTATCTTTGATCTTGTCATTTATTATTGATTTTTACATTCTTACAAGTCTTGTCCATTCAAGCAATATATATATATATCTATTATTATTTATATTTCCTAGTCCAAGCCATGAGATGATCAAAGGTGCCCTCCATACTTTGTGTGGAAGAGGTTCAAACCTAGTTTGATCATGGCTTGTTGATTTTTCATTTACATTCTTGTCATGGATGATGCTCTTGTTGTTCATTTTGCTCATTTTAAGCTATGATGATCATGTTGAGGATAAAGTCTCAATCTTTATCCTCATCACCTTGATCTAGCCCAAAATTCCCAAGTTTGGGTAATAAAGATTCAATATTTATGGTTTGTTCTTGTCCCTAAAGGATTAATCTTGCCTAGAAGAGCCATTTTGATGGTAAAGTTTCAATCTTTACACATCAAATGGTCACTTTGGCTCAAAAGGGCATATTGGCCACCTTTTTCATGTTTCTCCCATGATTGCCTTTGATCATGCCCAAACTCTTGTTTTTGGAGGTTCTTTGTTGATCAAATGGCATAGGAATGAGTTGTTAATGTTGTTTTGTGTTGGAATAACAAACTGGAATCAGAACAGTTTGGTCCAGTTCAAGCAGAATGCTCTGTTTCTGCCTGGAACTGGACTGCTGCTTGAATAAACTGTAAAATCCCAGGAGTGGTCTCCTCATCCGTACGGCTACTTTGGCCGTATGGGGAGATTGACCATTTTGCCCTTCTGTTTTCTGTTTTCTTGTCAAACAAACCCCTTTTCAGTTGAAAAGATAAATAAAAAGTTAAAACAAAGATTTTCCGTTAAAACACACACACACACATGCACTTTTGTTAACTAACAAGGGAGACTCGGCTTTGTCCGAGGCAACTTGGGAGGACGTAGAAACTCTTCCCAAGTTGTAACCTGACCTCCGAACCTTTGAACTCAAACCTTTGTCATTTTGTTGGGTTTAAAATTAACCAAATGTGGCGACTCCGTTAAATTGGTCTGGTTCCCGCGTTTGGTATTTCTCCCTTAAAACGCGCTCGTGTGCTTTTCGGGGCGGGATCCTTACAGGTACCTCTCGGGGTTTCTGGGGTGGAAGTTAACCAGGGGTTTGGAAAGGCCTTGTTTAACTAACCCCTCAAACACCTTTCCCAAGGGCATCCCAAAGTCCTCGAATCTAACATAAGGGCGCCTTTCCCAGTTCCCGGCCTTTTACGAAGTTTGTCTCGGATTCTCCCCTTGGATGTTGTTTACAGCTCCCACGGCTTCCTTCCCTTTACCGACTGTCGGGGGCCGATATCTGTAGGAGTTGCCACTGGCCTGAGTAGAGGATTGCTCATTGAGGGTCTTCTCGAATTTAGACCTGGCAGTGACCATTGCCCAGAGGTTGGGGTAAAAATGATGACTGATCAAGGCCCGCAGCTTAGGTTTCAGACATGATTGGAAAATGTCCAATTGTTCTTCTTCTGTGGGCGGATTGGAATTCTCCCCAAGTTTATAATTCCACCTCTTAGGGGACGTTTGGTTCGGCAGAAAAAAAATGAAGGAATGGAATGGTCAATGGAAAAGGAATTGGAAAGGAATTGGAAAGGAATATAAAGTGGTCAAACCTCATGTTTGGTTGCCATGGAATGAAATGGAATTCCTTCAACAATCATGTTTGGTTTGAAAATACAAATTATAGGAATGGAATGGAAACATATAAAATGTCCAATTTACCCTTCTTTCAAAAAACTAATGAGTAAAAAAAAATTGTAATGATTAAAAAAAAAATTGGGGGGTGGGGTGGGGTGGGGTAGGGGAGTTAAAAAACTCCAATGATTAAATTTTTTTTTGGGGGGGGGGGGGTGGGGTGGGGGGGAGAGTTAAAAAACTGTAATGATTAATGAGTAAAAAAAAATTGTAATGATTAAAAAAAAATTAGAGGGGGGTGGGGGTGGGTGGGTAGGGTGGGGGTGGGATAGGGGAGTTAAAAAACTGTAATGATTAATGAGTAAAAAACCTGTAATGATTAAAAAAAATTGGGGGGTGGGGTGGGTGGGTAGGGTGGGGGTGGGGTGGGGTAGGGGAGTTAAAAAACCGTAATGATTAATGAGTAAAAAAAAATTGGGGGGGGGTGTGGGTGGGTGGGTAGGGTGGGGTAGGGGAGTTAAAAAACTGTAATAATCAATGAGTAAAAAAAACTGTAATGAATAAAAAAAATTGGGGGGTGGGGGTGGGTGGGTAGGGTGGGGGTGGGGTAGAGGAGTTATAAAAACTGTTAAAAAAACTTTTTGGCAGGGGGAGAGGTTGTTTTTTTTTTTTGTGTTTGAGGGGGTATTTTGGTCTTAAAATTTGTTCAAAACTTTTCCAATGGAATGGAATCTTTTCCTTTCAAATTTGGAAGGAATTAAAATCCATTCCAAGGAATGGATTTTCATTCCTTTGGGAATTGGAAAATTTTGGTAAAAATGAACCAAACATGGGAATGGAAAAAGTCAAAGGAAATTCTTCATTCCATTCCCCCCTTTTCCTTCACTTTCCATCCAACCAAACACTACCTTATAGAACTCTCCTATTGGTTCATCTCCTTTTTGTAGGGTGCTTTGCAGATCAACCCGATTGGTTTCCCATTCTAGGTTTGACCGATACTTGGTGAGGAATGCTTCTTTGATTGCATCCCATGTTGTTCGAGATTCATCTTTCAAGTGGAAGAACCACTTGAGGGCGTTTCCTCTCAAGGACAGTTGGAAGTGATCGGCCATTTGCTGCATGGTACACCCTTTTGCTCTCATGGCTAAAGTATAAGCATTGAGAAGAGTCTGGGGGCGGGCAGTTCCGTCAAATTTGTCTATCTTTGGCATTTTGAACTTGTAAGGCAGAGGAACAATCTTGTTGGGGTCGGTGATCCCCAAGGAGGATTTCCTTTCGTTCATCCCCTCAAATATCTCTTCCATTTGTTTCAATTTCTCTACCAACCACCCCATATGGGGGTCCACATGCGGGCTTGAGTTGATTGATCCCACATTTTGGCACGTTACTGGCATTGTGGCGGGAGGTGAAGTGGTGGATGGGACCATCGGAGGAGGATTTTGAGGTGGCAAATGGGTGTAGACATACCCTGGTGCTGGGTTACTTGTCGGGATATATGGTGGGATAGTCTCAGAGATTTGGGCCATTGGGTGGTAAAGTGGGTAAGGAACTTCTCGAGATGTGGTTGGCAAATCCGGAGGTGGCAGGCCAATGGTAGGTGGGGCCAAGGGTGCTCGGCTACTTGGGATTGTGTCATACAAGTTGAACCCTGGCGGGTATATGGGAAAACCGCCCGGCGGGACAAATGGAGCATGAGTGGTAGGCATATTTTGGTGAGTGGTGGCTTGGAATGTGGGACGTGAGGTCTCCACATTTGGGTAAGCTTGAGGGGGCGGAACTCGGTTATATCCTCGGGGCTGCACATTCTTAATTCCCTCTTCATCAGTGATCTCGCCAAAACTTCCGTCGTTTTCAAACATATCGGCTACCCCTCTCTGCCTCATAGCTTCCATAACCCTATTCTGCATATCCTCATGACGTTTCCTGACATTCTCTTCCCGGGCCCTGGCGGCCTCTAGAGCTTGTACCAGCTCTTCCCTACTAAGACCATTCGGGTCCGCTGCATTGTCACCCCCACTACTACTTCCAGCTGGACTAGCCATTCGGAGAAGTCTGAGTGAAGCTGCTGATGAACTGTCAGACTCGGCTCTAATCAGACGATGACCCGAAACTCTGACCCACTTCTTATGAGCTGCAGATGAGAGGGAGGTTCATTTCAGACTCGGGTATCAATTCCGGATGGTGTTTGGGAGAGTGGGTTTAGGCTCATGCAACATGACGGTTCATTATTTATTAATTATGTTCATGTTTACTTAAAACACATTTATTCCTAACTGGTTGGAAAAGATTTCTCTTCTTTTTCGCAACTATTCTACATCCTGTATCAGTGGAGGCCATCACTACGCCTATAGACCCCTCGTTTTTCACCTGCCTTGCACACTCCCAAGGATGGACTGTCCCGGGCGAGGTTCCTATAGGGAAAGCGGCTTCCACCGAGCAAAAGAAACGAACCTAGGGTCTAGTGCATCGCAAGATTCCAAATGCGTGAGCCATTCCAATCATGATTAAGCCCCGGTCAAGATCGAGATTCGTCTTAGGGACTTAAGGGACTTCCGGCATAACCTCATCTTTGGTGAGGGCTCTCGAACCTTATCCTTGGGATTAAGTATGATTAGCATGGACCATTCATTAGGGCTTGACAACATGGTGTCACCCTATCCTAAATACATGACTTAGGTTAATTACGGTCAACATTAACGCGTAAGTCAAGGACCGGGTCAAAGTTGACCATGGTCACACTTGATTTCACAAGGAGTCATGACTCGGGCATTAACTTGACCACAATTAATCTCAGACACGTATTAGGGAAGTGGTAACGTGAGCTAGACCAAAAACCAACCAAGGTCTCGGTATTTGTGTGTCACAGACGAGTGTGGTTGACTCGGCTCGGAAGGGGAGGTGGAATGGACCCGTGCGCGCTAGAAGGGCACAAGAGCACCAATCAAGCTGCATCGTGGCATCCATCCCGGGTTTAAAGGGTATTTGGAACGTGCAAGGTCAAGTGCGCATAGTGTTAAGCCATTCTATGTTCCCTTTGAGTTAAAATAGAAATTTTCAATTCGTTTTAACATCATGAGCAATGTATAATCAAAAAAAAATGAGCAAGCATGAATGAGCTATTTACACAAGTAATCAAGCAAGAATCATATGAACAAACAAAGCCAAAACTTGTATGTACAACAAATTGTGCACAACCAAAGAATCCTTTGAAATCAACATTTTTCAAGAAGAACAATTCTTTTGAAAATCATTTGCAAAACAAGTTGTGTACAACAAAGAATTCAATTTTTTTTACAAAATGGGTCATGCACAAGGAGGTTTTGAAAACCCAAATTTATGTTCAAAAGTTTGTGCATGACCAAGCTTCAAAAACCAAGTTTTGGCTAGAAAAGAAGAAGGTAATGTGCTCAAACAAAACTGTAAATTTGGAACCTGGACAAAGGGACACAGAATGTTCCTGCCCTGCACAAAATTGTTAAATTTTGGAACATTCTGTTCCCTGCCCAACATAGCCGTACGGATATAGCATGCTGGCAATTATTATTATTTTTTTGCAGTTTTTTAGCTTCTGATCATCAAGCCCCAGTTTACTGCATCTCCAGAACAGTTTCATCTCCAGAAAGTTCAAATAGAAACACAGCACACACAAGACAAACACAAAAGTTAACGGAAATGGGGAACGGGAGTTTGACCCACACAAAAGCACCCCTAAAATTTCTAAAATGAAGTTTGTGGACACTTTACTCCCCAGCAGAGTCGCCACTGTAAGGATCCCTCCCCCTCACGGAGGATTGCGACGAGTTTTGGGGCGAAAAATCCGAATACTGTTATCTCACAAAACATAACGGAGCCGCCACTTTTGTTAATTATTTAACCCAACAAAATAAAAGGTTAGAGATTCTATTAGTTCGGAGGTCAGGTTACGCCTTGGGAAGAGTTTCACGTCACCCAATTCGCCTCGGATAGGACCGAGTCTCCCTAATGCTAGTTAACGAAAGTGCATGTGTGTGTGTGTGTGTTTTCAAAATGGGAGAAACTGACTGTTTTGGCAAAACCAGTTAATTATTTAACAGAAAAGGTTTATTTTGCAAACTTTCGGGTCAGAAAAGGAAGAAACTGGAAAATGCCCTCCCTGGACAAAGTAGCCGTACGGATGGGGAGGGCTATCCAGGGCATTTTTACAGTTTATCATAAAACAGTCCAGTTTCGGTCAAAACAGAGTATCTTTGCTGAAACTGGACTGGAATGTTGATTTCCAGTTTATGATATCAACAAAACTTTGAAAAATTCATTCCTATGCACTTTGATCATCAAAGGAACCCCAAAAACAAAGATTTAGGTGTGAGCAAAGGCAATCATTGGAGAGATTTATGAAAAGTTGATGAACATGGTATTTAGACCAAAATGACCATTTTGGTGGATAAAGATTGAAACTTTACCACCAAAATGGACTTATTATACAAGATTAAACCCTTAGGGATAAAAATATAACATAAAGATCAAATCTTTATGTCCCATACTTGGTGATTTATGGCTAGATCATGGTTGCGAGGATAAAGATTGAAACTTTATCCCCCAATCATGACTCTTATGGCCAAACAAGAACAACATCAACATGAAATTTAACAAATCATGATCATCCTAGGTTTTATCCCATAAATCACACACTAGGTGTGAAGGGGACCTTGAATCACCTTATGATTTGGATCATATACATATATAATCATAATATATATAGCCTGGAAGGCCAAGACTTATATAATATATAGATATAGTGCTTGAATATGGACAAGACTTGCAAGAAATGTAAAGTGCTTGAAATGGATAAGACTTTGTAAGAACGAGAAGAAATAATACAAGATAAACAAGTAATATGAACAAAGATAAAAGAGAGTTTGAGATGAAGAAGAAGATGGGGAGAAGGAGGCTTCACCTATTATGGTTATGGCCTATCTTTCTCTCTTTTCACTCAAATGTATATATCACTCACTTTCTGCTCTCAAACTGGCAGAGTTTCAGCTCACAAAATGTTTTCTCCACCCTTGAAATGATCAGCATGGGGTTCAATTTATAGAGGCTAAGGGTTCCCAACATCGCCGTACGTCTAGGGACCTCATGCGCCCAAACCATCCGTACGACTCAACTTGGCGAGCTTCTGTATTTTTCTAAGTTTAATTCCAGTTCAGTCCTGGAATATCAAGTTTATCCTAGCGAGGTCCTGGCCCATTGGTTTATCCCTAAATGGTACCAAGAATTCCTCTAAAGTAGGTCAAATTCAGAATGGGGTACTTATAGAGGGTCCATGATCCGTTTCTCCCTTCTTTGTCAATGGTATTGATTGAGACGCCGGAGAGGGTAGAGTCTGCTAAACCATGCTGAATTTGGTGGATGGGTTCCCCCTTTATGTGGATAGTGACGTTTTCTGCCATAACGGTCACTATTTCATCCCCATTTCTGAACTTTACACACTGATGGAGAGTCGAAGGGACGGCATTAGAACTGTGTATCCACGGTCAGCCCAAAAGCAAGTTGAATGAAGAGGGGACATCGAGCACTTGAAACGGGACGGACATAACCATGTTCCCAAACTCAATGTCTATTTCAACCATGCCCATGACTGTGCGGGCAGTGCTGTCATAACCTCGGATTACTTGAGTAGAAGGCTTCAAATCTGAATTCTTAAGCCCCAGTATGCCCATGATTAGGCCGGGCATTAGGTTGAGTGTGGTACCACCGTCAACCAAAACTCTTGAGATAGGTCTCCCTCTTGCTCTTACCATAAGGTAGATAGCCTCATTGTGATCGGACCCAAATGGTGGAAGGTCCATGTCGGCAAAGGTGATGACATTGCCAAAATGAATGTGGCCTATCATTGCAGTGAGGTCCTCGGGAGTAGTATCGGGAGAGATTGATGTGTCGTCGAGGTTACTAATGACAAGATCTCGGTGCTTCTTTGAGGACACAATGAGGTCCTAAATGGAGATGTTGGCTTGAGTTTTCTTGAGTTGAACTAGTAGATGGTCTTCGGGAGTGTCGCGAGCTTGCGACCTTTGAGAAGAGGTGCTTGGTGCAGAAGTGGAAGGGTTTCTTGCTATGACTCGTCTGGATCGAGTTAGCATGCTGACGTTCCCATCTTGATTCTTTTTCCTATTCTCTAGTACTTCTCTCATTACGTCATCGTAAGTCACAACATAACAAGAATTATCAATTTTATTCATGGCATTGGAGCCCTCATTCACAATTGGGAATGAATGAGTGGTCTCCTCAAATTCTCCTATCTCTATTACATTGACACCACCCTCGTTAGGAACTATGAATTCCTTCTTATCTATGAGATCTTGGATGACATTGCGGAGAACGAAGCATTCCTTGGTGGTGTGGCCACTATATTGGTGGTAGCCATAATACTTGTGATGAGCATGATTGGCATTGACTGTCTTTGGTTAGTACCCTTGTATGGGTGTGACTTTCCCCTTTGCGTTGAGAACATCGAAGGCCTCGGTTTTAGTCATGCCTTGGAGAGGAGTGTAGACATGGTCATTTCGAGACTTCTTGCCTTGGGGTGGAGGAACCTTTTTGTAATTCCCCTTGTCGGTAGTGACGGCATTAATTGAAGCCTCTTTTGAGGAGCTAGAGGCGGCCTTGTAACGGAGGGTAGGAGCAATTTTCTTGATTTCCCTAAGCAACTCATCCATTCGGATCCCCGCCTCATACATTTGAGAGAAATCGGCATAGCAAGCCCCACTTAGGTGGGTGCAGAGATCAATCTTTAGACACTTAAGAAAGATGTCCATTTGCTCCTTGGTGTTAGGCCTCTCGACAATCTCAGCAAGCTTGTCATTCCACCTTCTCCTGAAGTCAATGAAAGACTCGTTGTCCCTTTGAGTGGTGTTTTCAAGCTCTTTCTTGGTTGACCGGTGGGTGGTGTTGCCTTGGTATTGACTCTTGAAGGCAAGCATGGCGGCATCCCAATCAAGACGGACTGTGAGCGGGAGAGTAGCATACCAATCCTTTGCCGTCCCCTCGAGAGTAAGAGGGAAACATTGTTCCATAACCTTGGGTGAGACCTTCTTCGGTACCATAGCCCAAATATAAGTCTCGATGTGTGCCATGGGACAAGAGTTTCCCTTGAACTTGCTGATGTCGGGCATCTTGAACTTGTCGGGGAGGGAAGCCATTGTATTCATGAGAATGGATGACTGATAGAGGCTTGTATCGGAGCCTTTCCCAAAGTTGAGACCGTTGAAGCGTTGATCTATGTAGGCCATGATTGAATCAACCATCTTGGGCTCATTGTTCTCGGTGCTTGTTTCCCCCATTTTCTTTGTGCGGGCACTGACATAAGGGCTCTCAAATAAACCCTCGGTCCATTCGGACTCGTCATTGTCTTTCTTGTTTTTACCCTTGGCGAGCTTGGTGAGCTTTTCTTTCATTAGCTCCATTTCAGCCTCGTGGGCCTCCCTTTGATTGTCGAGGTGGGATTGCCAAATGTCATCTTTGTTTTGAGCCACCTTATTAAGAGTTGAGACTTGTTCTTGGAGAAGTTGGACCATGTTTGAGAGTTGCTCGAGAGTCATGATGTTGTCGGTGTTGGAGCCGCCGGCCATTGATGCTATCGAAGTTGTTGGAGTGATCTCTTCACGAACTAACCAATTTGCTGAATCCCGGTAGACACGGTAAGTAACAATTGAACCTATATTGCAGAAGAGGCCCTTGTCAGTCTTGAGTACACTTTCGGTCCATGAAGATGCTTAGAACACACAGTGGGCACACGACTCAAACCACATAAAGAAAAGACTCTTTTTTTATATACAAGTCGGAGGGATGGAATCCCTTTTGGGTTTCGAAGAAAATAATGGAATCGTCACACTAGTATATAGACCATCTCGCGGTCCCATATACTCATCGGATTCCATCACACTTGTGAATCCTACACATATCGGGATTAAACTAAATTAATGTAGTAAAGCATACATGCGGGGATGGATTTTTATTTCGTCCATAATAACCACTTGAGGACGGATTTTTATTTCTTCCATGATAACCACTTGGCATGTATGATTTGAATACATTAGTTTAGGGAAATCTCGGCATATGAAAACCGACTTTAGTCACGGAGTGTTAGACCCTAACTAGAATTGTGTTGGCTTGTGCTCGGCTAAATGAGAGGCTTAAAGGTCACCCCTGGCATGTAGTCATGAACTACGCCACGGGCTGAGGTTTACCGCTTCGAAAGATTCAAGGTCTGGTGGAGCTTGAAACTTCCTAGGACGGGCCTCGACAGGTTTGGGGTTATGAACTTGTGCGACTCGATAGTGAGCAATTTATAGGAATTTTGCACGTAGTGTAAAGTCTAACACATGACAAAACATTTTTACTCTTTTTTTTTAAAGAAAAGAACATAAATTACAACTCTAGAATCACCCGTGTGACCGATAAAATAAAACACGAAAGTAAAATAGTCCAAAAGGCCAGATTAGGCCTGATGCAGGCAACTGTGCCCACAACCCATCGAATCTGCTCTGCTCTGAAACCTATTCTTGTCCTGGAAACCTAACCAGAAGCGCGCGCCTCTGGATGGTGATGTGGGAAGCGCGCGCATGGCGCAATGTCTATGGGAGCCGCCGGCTTCTGGGCAAACCTGTCAGAACATCAGACTTTGGATTCAGGGGATTTCCCTGGTCCTGAATGTATTGTAACCCCTATAGAAATGATTAGTGTAGAAAAAAGAAGAGAAAACTAGGAAGAACATATGGGATGCGGGCGACTCTAGTCCTTGATGTGGGATGCGCGCGCTTTAGGCCAAGAAGGCCAGAGGCGCACGCCTCCCCCATCAGAGACCAGAATGCCCAGAAGAGATGTAGATTTTGAACAAAATGCAAGTTTAACCCTCAAACATCCCCAGCGGAGTCGCCACTGTAGATACCCCGGGCGAGCGCGGCCTTAGGCTAGGGCACGCGGGTCGATTCCAAGGATATCTATTTGTGTTTTAGAGTCGCCACCTATGTTTTAGAGGAACATAAGAAAAACCTAATGTATAGCCTAAATTGATTTACGAAAACATAAATTATTGTTTATGAGGTTCGGGGGTTAGGTTACAAGATGGGAAGTACTTAAACACCCATCTCGCCTAACTAATGTTGGTCTTGCTTGTTCGAAATCAACATAATCAAAATGTTCTTCCTATTCTTCGATGATGATAAAAGGGGTTAAAAGGGGGTTTTTAGAATGTAGGGAGATAACTCCTTGACTAACTTCAATGAAGTGAAGTAATCTTTGGTGTCAGGTCCAAAATGTTTGGGTGATTGCACTTTTGATGAAATGAAAGAGAAGAAGAAAGATGAAGTAGGGAAGAGAATGGTCTTTTACCTATGCTTCAAGGTGACTTCAAATATTTCTTGAGAAATTGCCTTCGAAATGCTTTGAATATCTTTGTGTATAGTTTTCTTTCTTCCAAAAGGAGTCCTCTTTCCAATGGTGGAGAAGAGGGGTTTATATAGTTGTAAAACACAAGTTTTTGGTGCCAAAACTCAGTCACCAAGAAATCTTTCCCGGGCAAAATCATGTAAAATGAGCAAGGGAGAGATTCTTGGACAGAAATCTGTAACTGACGCCCAGAGGCGCGCGCTTCCCACCTTAGGTGTGGAAGGCGTGCGCTTTGGCTCCTATAGTCAGAGGCGCGCGACTCAGGGATGGATTTTTTGACAGAATGGACTGGAAAGTCAGCCCTGCTATTCAGTTTAGTCCCTAGACTTAACGGGGTCAGTCAGGAACTTAACGGAAGTAACAGAAACTGACAAAAAACACTTAAAAGAGGGAGAAACACAAAATCAACCGTGCAATCGGGGTGAGCGGTCCAAGGCGGGGTGTCTACAGTGACCCCATAGGATTATATTAAGTTGGCAATGAGTCTAACCAAGGTCAAACCCATAAGTTATGAGCGGACTCTAGCAAGCCATCATGACTACCCAATTAATATAACTTCAACGAAGTTCGTTATCCTCATAGAACATATCACAATACTTTTGTCACGCGATATCATATTGAACATAAGTCATGGTCTAAGTCAACTTACCATGTTCAATGGTTTCTCGATACCGAGTAGATTGATTATGAGCAAATGATGTTGATCACATCAATTCATTTGAGCGTGGCCACGCATTTTATCAATCTCACTCTACGAGTGGCCTAAGAAGATATCTCTCTTGAGGAGGGACAAATTCCATATTGACATATCATTCTTCCCTACAAGAATCCGATTATGCCAATCACAGCCTTTATGACTACCTAGTTAAGGTTAGAGGTTCACTATGTCAAACATAATGTTCATCATGTGGAAGACCATGATAATCTAAGGTCTAAAGATATCAAATGATATAACTATATGAGATTTAATTATGACATCTGACCATGATATAAATCTCATAGGTGGGTCATATCCAGTACTTGTTCACCAACATGTACCCTAAGTTTAATTTGTATCACATACACATGATCATCATTTATTCATCGATTAAACTTATACTAGTTCTTCATAAGTACTAGAGACGGAGATTGTCGTGACCCCGAACCCCGCGGGCCCGAGATCGTGAGCTGGACGTCGACTTACTAATCAAAATACCAAAATATCGGGGATAAAAATTTCCATTTCATATCAAAAGATGATAACACAAGGTTTTGGAAAACATTTTAACAACAACAATGTACTAATGTAGCCCCATAAGCTTACACTACAAATAATAAAGTATACAAATCTTAGTGACGTCAAAGTGTGGTACAACTATCCCCAAAAGAGTTACACATTTATATAATGTAAACCCACCAATATACACTTGCCCCAAAAGCTCAACCCTCGCGACGTCCTCGTGATCAGCGAGTCTAATCCTTTCCACCTGGGGGGGGGGGGTTAAGGAAAAACAAAGACAAAAGAAAAGGGAGTGAGATAAATCTCAATAAGTCACTAATGCAACTACATGACATGCTATGATGCAATAAGCAATAAACAATAATAAATATCACTTAGCACGTAGAAATTATCATTTAACAGGTAGCAGCGGAAATAAACAAGTAACAAAGGATATTAGCCAAGGTTTTCCAACTGAAAGAACCAAATAAAGGTCGCTGAGTCGCTGCGCAGCTTCAATAATCAACCAATCATCATCTTCATAATAGCATGAAAGCTGAAGAGAAATCCCCGGTACCGGAACCAATAACCAATAATAGCAAGAGAATATGACACAAAGTCATATCCCAAACCAAACAGCTAGGGTGCTCACAAAGGAGCTAGCTCATCTCACATCCAAGGCCAATCTGGAGGAGGGTAATAATTGGGCAAAACAATGGTCAACATCATAATGGACTTGGCTTGTGCCATCATAATATTTCGCATCGCCCGAAACACACACAAATACCAGCTGGACTTCAAGTAAAGGCTAAGTAATAAAATACTAGCACAATAAACAACTAATGATTCCAAAGTAGGGAATCATACCAAGATGTCACCAAGAAAGTGAAATGTACCAACAACGCACAATTAAAGTGTTCCAATAATCTCAATTAACACTTAATTAATTTCCAACACAAACTTAATCACAAAGGACCCAATTCTATCACTAGAGTGTACTACAATGTTCACTAAGGTCGACTAGAAAGACACCCAAGACTTAGACCAAAATGCATTCTTAAATCACACAAAAATAACAAATGAAAACCTTCAGAGGTACTGTGCGGCCGCCCACTCGGGTTTGTGCGGTCGCCCAAAAAGGTCATCAAGCAAGAACAAAACCATTCAGATAGATGTGCGGTCGCCCCACCATTTTTGGGCGGTCGCCCAACCCTCTGTTCTGCCGGAAAACGGAAGGGATGAACTGGGTTCTTCCATTTTCAACCCAAACCAAAACTAAACCAAAATCTAACACTCTTAAATAGTATATTAATGTACTAGAGCAACTTATAGGTCTAAAAAGAACTCATATGACAACATTTAACAACCAAAATCAAGATCAAATCCCAACATTTGATTTAACACAAATATCACCAAAAACAACAATAAATTTCAAATAAATTCTAAACCTCCACAATCATCAAATAACCACTTCAAAGCTTCATGGATCACCATACAAAATGAGGATGAGCAATTTTAGCATATAATGGGGGAAAAGCAACTTACTTGAATTTCTCAAAGTTGCCGGAACTCGGATATTTTAGCCCTCTACGATCCTAATGATGATCTAAACAAGTTCATGTTATGAGAAATGAGAAATAATGGGAGGGAGATAGGTAGAATGAAGAGAGAAGGGAGAGAAGAAAACTTACCTTTTCTTTGGAGTGAGAGAGAGAAATGAGCTGGGAATGGGAGGGAGTAGGGTGAGGATGAGAGTGAGGGAGAAGAAATAGTAGGGAGGGAGTAGGAGAAGGATTATTTAAAAAGTTACATTTAGGCCCCTCCTCTACTAACCACACAACTCTAATACTTCCTACTAACAACTAAGACCAAATGATACTACACTAGCACAAGTGACCCAAATAAAATGCTGGGCATAAATTATTATAACACATAAAATGCACACACAAATATTTAAATAAATAATAATTTAAATAAATAAATAAGCAAATAAATAAATAATAATTATTTATTACTAATAAAATAGAGTCTAGTTTTCGGGTCGTGACATTCACTCCCCCTTAAAGAAAATTCGACCCGAATTTTAACGAGACTTACCCGAATTAAAAAGCCACGGATATTTCCTCTCGATCTCATCCCGGAGCTCCCACGTCGACTCCTCGATATTGTGATTCCTCCAAAGGACTCTAACCAACGGGATGCTTTTGTTCCTCAACTCTTGGACTTTGGAATCTAAAATCCGAACCGGTCATTCCTCGTAAGTCATGTCGGGCTCTATATCCTCCGGTACTCTCGGTAACACGTGAGATGGATCATGAATATACTTCCGAAGCATAGAAACGTGGAACACGTTGTGCAACCGGTCTAAAGAAGCTGGCAACGCAAGACGGTATGCTAGTAGTCCAACCTTTCCCAGAATCTCAAACGGTCCCACAAACCTCGGAGCCAATTTACCCTTCTTCCCGAACCTTCGGATACCCACCTTCGGAGATACTTTCAAGAACACCAAATCACCGGTCTGAAAACTAAGATCTCACATTCGGTTATCTGCATAGCTCTTATGTCGACTCTGGGCTGTTTTCAATCTATCCCGGATAACTTTGACTTTCTCAACCGAATCCCGAAGCAAATCAACACCCAAAACTTTTGCTTCACCGACCTCGTTCCAACAAATAGGCGATCTACACTTTCTTCCATACAAGGCCTCATACGGTGCCATCTCGATACTAGTCTGATAACTGTTGTTGTGAGAGAATTCCACTAACGGTAAATGTCTATCCCAAGAATCGGAAAAGTCTATCGCACAAGCTCGCAACATATCCTCAAGAATCTGAATAGTCCTCTCGGATTGACCGTCGGTCTGAGGGTGAAAAGCTGTACTGAATCGCAGTCTGTACCTAAAGCTTCCTGAAACGCCTTCCAGAATCTAAAAGTAAACCTCGGGTCTCGATCTGACACAATGCTAACCGGAACCCCATGCAATCTCACAATCTCATCAATATAAAGGGTCGCAAGCTTTTCCATCGAGTACCTAATGTCAATAGGCAAGAAATGTGCACTCTTGGTCAATCTATCCACGATCACCCAAACACTGTCATACTTCCTGCGGGTACGAGGTAGTCCCGTAACGAAATCCATAGTTACATGCTCCCATTTCCACTCCAGAATCTCTAACGGCTAAAGTAGTCCCGCAGGTCTCTGATGCTCGTCTTTGACCTGCTGACGAGTTAAACATTTCGAAACATACTCAGCTATTTCCCTATTCATGTTGTTCCACCAAAATTGCTGTTTCAAATCCTGATACATCTTCGTACTACCCGGATGAATAGTATATCTCGATTTGTGACCCTCATCTAAAACTTGCTCTTTATTCCACCAACATCGGGTACCACAAACGACCACGGAAAGTCAACACCCAACCGGACTCATAGAAAAATCCTCAAAGTTCCTTTCCTTCAATTTACCCATTATCTTCACCAACTCGGGATCTCTTTCTGAGCTTCCTTTATCCTCTGAATTAGGGTCGGAGATACCCTAATATTCGCAAAAACAGCCCCATGTCTCGATTCACGAGGAGACCAATCTCGAACATCCTCAAGCATTTTCCACTCACGGACCATCATCGAAGCCACATAAGACTTCCTACTAATCGCATCGGCGACCACATTCGCCTTTCCCGGGTGATAGGAAATCGTACAATCATAATCCTTCAACAATTCCATCCATCGGCGTTGCCTATTATTCAACTCTTTCTGGGAGAAAAAGGTATTTCAAACTCTTGTGATCGGTTAAAATTTCAAACTTTGCCCCATAAAGGTAGTGCTTCCATTTGTGCAACGCAAAGACTATCGCCGCCAACTCCATATCATGAGTCGGGTAATTCTGTTCACTAGGGGTCAACTTCCTCGAAGCATAGGCAATCACCTTCTGTTCTGCATCAAAACACAACCCAAACCCTCTTTCGAAGCATCACTATAAAAATTACTAAATCATCATTCCCATTAGGCAAGGTCAAGATCGGTGCGGTAGTCAACCTCTTCTTCAATTCCTCAAAACTGTTTTGACATTTTTCACTCCACACAAACGGTACATCCTTCCGCGTCAACTGAGTCATTGGAGAGCAATCCTCGAAAAACCCCTCAATAAATCTTCGGTAATACCCGGCCAAACCCAGAAAGCTACGAATCTCGGTCACTGACTCGGGTCTCTTCCAATCCACTATAGCTTCAATCTTTGAAGGATCCACAGAAATCCTGTCTTTTCGAAATAACATGACCCAGAAAAGAAACTTTCTCGAGCCAAAATTCGCATTTACTAACTTCGCAAACAATTGCTCTCTCGCAAGAATGGATAAAACTGTCCTCAAGTGTTGCTCGTGCTCCTCTCGAGATTTAGAGTAGACAAGGATGTCGTCGATGAAGACCACCACGAATGAATCAAGATAAGGATGGAAAACCCGATTCATCAAATCCATAAAATGGCAGGCGCGTTCGTCAACCCAAACGGCATAAACAAGAACTCGTAATGACCATAACGGTGCGAAAGGCAGTCTTCGGAATATCCTCCGATCGAATCTTCAACTGATGGTACCCACTCCTCAAATCAAGTTTAGAAAACACAACGGACCCCTGAAGCTGATCAAATAAATCATCAATGTGAGGTAGATGATACTTGTTCTTCACTGTAACCTGATTCAACTTTCGGTAGTCAATACACAATCTCAACGAACCATCTTTCTTCCGCACAAACAACACCGGTGCTCCCCACGGGGAAAAACTAGGGCGGATAAACCCTCGATCAAGCAACTCTTGCAACTGAACCTTTAGTTCCTTGAACTCTGCGGGAGCCAATCTATACGGTGCCTTTGAAATCGGAGCCGTACCCGGCAAAAGATCTAAACAAAATTCTATTTCACGATCTGGAGGCATATCATACTCAGAAGAGAAAACATCGGGAAATTCCCTAACTACCGAACACTCTCCAAACTAGGGAATTCTTTCCTAGTATCAAGCACACTAGCCAAGTACCCCTCACAACCACGGTGCAATAATTTTCTTGCTTTCACATAAGAAATTAAACGAACTTTTCTACTCAAAGGGCTAGCCTCAAAAACAAATTTAGGCACATCGGTAATAGAAAAAGTAACAACTTTCCTACGACAATCAACAGAGGTATGAAACTTGCTCAACCAATCCATACCCAAAATGACATCAAAGTCTTGAATAGGAAGGACTACCAAGTCCGCACACAAGACACGACCACATATAAGCACATCACAAGCACGAAAGACTTTTCGGTCACCAAAACATTCTCCTATAGGGGTCGACACCTCTAGCACATAAGGTAAAGACTCAAATGCAGCATTTAGCATAGAAGCAAATGCACAGATATGTAAGAATGAGATGATCCTGGATCTACTAACGCACGGGCGCTCACATTAAACACAGAAAAAATACCTCCAATAACAGAAGGATCGTCGGTAGCTTGTTGTTGATTCATGGCAAATACCCTTCCTTGGACCTTGGGCTTCCCGTAGCATCCATTTTCTGACCCTGAGTAGTACCAACTCCTGACCCGGATGGTTGACCCTGCCTCTAGTACAATCCTTGTGAAATGCCCCATTTGACCACAATTGGTACACCTTCCCTGTTTCTTCCAACAACGGTCCTCAGAATGGCCTTCCTTTTGGCAATAGGAACAAAGTCTCCTATTTTGGTTCCCTTGGTTCCCGGAAGTGGTACCCGGGTTCCTTGGGATCGGTTGCCCTCGGGACTGAGATTGTCCCCCAAAGTTACCTCGGTTATCAATCCTTGGTTGTGACTTGCTCTGCGCTCCTTGCTTACTCGGGTTGGCTACCTCGGTCTTCCTCTTATGTTCCCCAATATCTTGCTCGATCAAGTATGCACGGTCTACCGCATCTTGGAATGTCACAATCCTCTGGGCTATAAGCTGAGTACGGATAGAAGTCTTCAAACCCCGAATGAATCTCATAGCCTTCTGTTCTTCGGTCCTCACAAGATAGTCACAATACCGGGTAATTCTGTGAACTTAGCCGAGTATTGAGCTATAGACAACAAACCTTGCTCCAAGCTGAGTAGTTCGATCTCCTTTCGGTTCTGATCCACTACGGAATGAAATGCTCTTTGAACTACTTCACAAACAATTCCCAATCATAAACTGTGTGAGTGTCATCCCAACTCGATTTAACCCCTTTCCACCAATGCTCGGCGGCCCCAACCAATTTATAGGCCGCAAACCGGACTCTATCCTCGTCCGTGCACCCTAACACATCATAAATTTTCTCCATTGACTCAATCCATAGTTCGGCCTTCTTCACATCGGGCTCACCATCGAACTCTCTTGGTTTCAGTTTCAAGAATTGCTCCAAACCATATCGGGGTGGTGGTGCTTGCTCTACTCTCGGTCCTTAGTCATGTATTGCCTTCATGGCCGCCTCAAACATGCCTTGGAACATAGCACGGTTCTCTTCCCGAAGATCATTCTGATTCTGAGCCCCACTAGAACCTTCACCTGTCCTTCTTCTAGCGATTGAGAACAATTACCTGCATAAAACATCAACCGTTACTCACTCCGAACACAACTACCCTCCTAGGTCATACTAGTCCACCTAGACTTATACTTAGAGCTAAACCAGGCTCTGATACCAACTGTCGCGACCCCGAACCCCGCAGGCCCGAGATCGTGAGCTGGACGTCGACTTACTAATCAAAATACCAAAATATCGGGGATAAAAATTTCCATTTCATATCAAAAGATGATAACACAAGGTTTTGGAAAACATTTTAACAACAACAATGTACTAATGTAGCCCCATAAGCTTACACTACAAATAATAAAGTATACAAATCTTAGTGACGTCAAAGTGTGGTACAACTATCCCCAAAAGAGTTACACATTTATATATGTAAACCCACCAATATACACTTGCCCCAAAAGCTCAACCCTCGCGACGTCCTCGTGATCAGCGAGTCTAATCCTTTCCACCTAGGGGGGGTTAAGGAAAAACAAAGACAAAAGAAAAGGGAGTGAGATAAATCTCAATAAGTCACTAATGCAACTACATGACATGCTATGATGCAATAAGCAATAAACAATAATAAATATCAATTAGCACGTAGCAATTATCATTTAACAGGTAGCAGCGGAAATAAACAAGTAACAAAGGATATTAGCCAAGGTTTTCCAATTGAAAGAACCAAATAAAGGTCGCTGAGTCGCTGCGCAGCTTCAATAATCAACCAATCATCATCTTCATAATAGCATGAAAGCTGAAGAGAAATCCCCGGTACCGGAACCAATAACCAATAATAGCAAGAGAATATGACACAAAGTCATATCCCAAACCAAACAGCTAGGGTGCTCACAAAGGAGCTAGCTCATCTCACATCCAAGGCCAATCTGGAGGAGGGTAATAATTGGGCAAAACAATGGTCACATCATAATGGACTTGGCTTGTGCCATCATAATATTTCGCATCGCCCGAAACACACACAAATACCAGCTGGACTTCAAGTAAAGGCTAAGTAATAAAATAATAGTACAATAAACAACTAATGATTCCAAAGTAGGGAATCATACCAAGATGTCACCAAGAAAGTGAAATGTACCAACAACGCACAATTAAAGTGTTCCAATAATCTCAATTAACACTTAATTAATTTCCAACACAAACTTAATCACAAAGGACCCAATTCTATCACTAGAGTGTACTACAATGTTCACTAAGGTCGACTAGAAAGACACCCAAGACTTAGACCAAAACGCATTCTTAAATCACACAAAATAACAAATGAAAACCTTCAGAGGTACTGTGCGGCCGCCCACTCGGGTCTGTGTGGTCGCCCAAAAAGGCCATCAAGCAAGAACAAAACCATTCAGATAGATGTGCGGTCGCCCAACCCTCTGTTCTGCCGGAAAACGAAAGGGATGAACTGGGTTCTTCCATTTTCAACCCAAACAAAACTAAACCAAAATCCAACACTCTTAACTAGTATATTAATGTACTAGAGCAATTTATAGGTCTAAAAGAACTCATATGACAACATTTAACAACCAAAATCAAGATCAAATCCCAACATTTGATTTAACACAAATATCACCAAAAACAACAATAAATTCTAAACCTCCACAATCATCAAATAACCACTTCAAAGCTTCATGGATCACCATACAAAATGAGGATGAGCAATTTTAGCATATAATGGGGGAAAAGCAACTTACTTGAATTTTCTCAAAGTTGCCGGAACTCGAATATTTTTAGCCCTCTACGATCCTAATGACGATCTAAACAAGTTTCATGTTATGAGAAATGAGAAATAATGGGAGGAAGATAGGTAGAATGAAGAGAGAAGGGAGAGAAGAAAACTTACCTTTTCTTTGGAGAGAGAGAGAGAGAGAAATGAGCTGGGAATGGGAGGGAGTAGGGTGAGGATGAGAGTGAGGGAGAAGAAATAGTAGGGAGGGAGTAGGAGAAGGATTATTTAAAAAGTTACATTTAGGCCCCTCCTCTACTAACCACACAACTCTAATACTTCCTACTAACAACTAAGACCAAATGATACTACACTAGCACAAGTGACCCAAATAAAATGCTGGGCATAAATTATTATAACACATAAAATGCACACACAAATATTTAAATAAATAATAATTTAAATAAATAAATAAGCAAATAAATAAATAATAATTATTTATTACTAATAAAATAGAGTCTAGTTTTCGGGTCGTGACAGAGATTATTATAATAAACATGTAAAACATATAATAATCCAAGGTTGTTATCTCCATAACAAATGAGAACATGATGTAACGTAAGGCTTTCTCAAGGGCCTAGGGCATAATCTCCAACAATATCTGCTTAGGTCACTCGAAGAGTGAGATTGATGAAATGCGTGGCCACGCTCTAATGAATTGATGTGTTCAATGTCATTTGCTCATATCAATCTACTCGAGATTGAGAGATCATTGAACAATATAAGTTGACGTGGACCATGACTTATGTTCAATATGATATCGCGTGACAAAAGGATTGTGATATGTTCTATGAGGATAAACGAACGTCGTTAAGTTATATTAATTGGGTAGTTATGATAGCTTGCTAGAGTCCGCTCATGATTTATGGGTTTGACCTTGGTTAGACTCATTGCCAACTTAATATAATCCTATGGGGTCAGACACAAAAGAACGAATCTACAAAACGTCTAAAATTGGAATTACATAAAAGAGTGTAAAAATCGAATTTAAGTAAAACAGGAAATTGGTTCCAGCAGGCAGGACCCGATCGGGCAGTGCATAAGGCCGATCGGGAAGCTTATAGGACCTGGTCGGGTACTTTGCAAATACCCGATCGGGCATTGTGTAGGACCCGGTCGGGGACCCTCCTTGACCCGGTCGAGCACAGTGAATTTCGGGCCTGGTTTTTCTTGATTCGATTTTGACGTGTTTTTGGCCTATTTCTCCTAAAGGGTTTAGGTTTAATAAGTATAAATACCCCTTTCTTTACATGGAATTGACCTAATGCATATGGGTAACTTATTGGTAGCCTCCATGTGTTTGAGAAACACATTCTTGAGTTTAGATTGAGAATCAAAAAGCTCAAGAACACTAATAAATTCATATAGCCTTTGAAGATTAGAAAAGCGTGTTTTCTAATAATGGATCTAGCAGTCCTGATCTAGAATCGTTCCAGATATTCGTTCGCGTGTGGATAAACATAGAGGGTTCCTTTAGCATCTCAAGTTCGTGTTACTGTGATCGTGATCCGAAGAACGCGAAGAACGAGGAGATCAAATCTAAAGCTTGAAGACTTGAAGATTTGAAGATCCAAAGATTTTAAACGCACAACAACGGTTAGTATTCTAAATTCATCTTGCTATTAATTTAATCATCATGAATGGATCCATAGGCTCATGGGTTTTGTTGATTTTATTATCGTTTTCCGCTGCGGAAGGACCCTCAAAACCCAACAGTGGTATCAGAGCCCCGTTCATGTATGGTTATTTTAATATAATCATGTTAAATACTCCCTCCGTCCCAAAACAACTTGCACTATTTTGACCAAAATGATCAACGTAAGTGTAATTTGACCAAGAATTTATAAACAATTGATGATCTTAATAAAAAAATTAAAATTTGTTATTAACTCACCATCAAAAATATTATAGATAAGAATTTTTAGATTTTTATTTGAACCAAAAAATCTTTAACAAACTGGAAGTCAAATTGTTACTAATTTGACCAATTTTGATCAAACTGTGCAAGTTGTTTTGGGACAGATTAGTATATGATTTGATTATATGATCTAGCATGGTATGAATTTAGAATAAGGCATTTATGTGAATTGTTTGGTGAAACATTTATATATATGATATAGTATGATTATGAACAAGGTTTTTGAGATGCTTGATTAATATGATTAAACTATTTATCGGATCATTAATCTCTTTAATTGGATTATTGAATTGATGATTCTTAATCTTGAAGAACAAATTGTTTGTTCTTAGGGTTTGATGTTTATGATAATTTGATTATCATAAATAGTTGAATTCTTAAAGGATCAAGATTTGATAAATAACGTTCGTGCGGTTCACGTGTGCAATACACGTTTTGTGTAGATTACGTGCAGCGCACGTGCAGTCAAGAATTTTGTGCAGAATTTTCGTGCAGTTCGCGTGCAATGCACGTGCAATGCACGAATTCGTGCATATTTTTCGTTCAGTTCGCGTGCAGTGCAAATTTTTGAATTCGTGTTTTTCAGACCTTGAGATGCATTGTAGAATACGTATTGTTCATGCAATTGGATTCTATTAAATAATGTCTTCTTAATAGAGTTGGACTCTATGAAAGAATTAATTATTCAATATGTATTATACCTAGAGTAGGATTCTATGAAAATCTCAAATTCATAATTATATTCACATAGTATCCGCTCATTAATTAATTTGATTAATTATACCTTTGTTATGCGCGTTTCTATATGAAAGAACCTTCTTTAAAATTTAAGTCATATGTCAATCCATTATTAAAACACTTATGACTACACCGGGTAGTTTTGTGCGGGCTCTAACTATCGCGAGGCGCATTGATTCAATCAATGTATGAGTAAGATGAGTGAATGAGAGTTTCCTATACGTTCAACGTGGTTTGACTTAATTAGGCTATCAAAAGAGTTTTGGTCCTAAGGCACAACATGAGATTAAAACATGTTTGACATAAGATGTCTAAAAAATCTCATAAAAGATCTAAGAGTCACATATGATGTGATTGATAAGGACTTATCTACCTAAATAGTTTGAATTTTGTGCAGCTTGTCATCGCAGTGACAAAATTCAAATGAAATATGGATCTTAGCCCACATAAATTATATTATACAATTGTTGTATATGAAGGTTATATAATTTAGTGGGAGTATTTATGAAATACAACTATTTATCTCTTAAATGAATGGTATGAAATATAGGTGTATTTTTATTTGAATATTCGTGTAAAATGTTATATTAAACTTTAATTATGTTTGTCACTGCGATCTGTTCTTAAAAGGACAAAGTTACAAGAGAATGAAATTAATTTCTTTGATTGGATCATGAGCTTAAGAATTGTTCTAAAGCAAGAACAAAAATTATACATTCTTAATAATCCTAAGTAACCTAAATTGCAATATTAATTTGATTAATATATTCCGTAGGATCATCAAAACTTAATTTGATTAACTTGTTGATGATTTTAGATTAATGAATAAATTGTTTATTCTTGGTTTTGACGATCATGATGATTTGATCACCGTGAACACCAAATCCTAATTGAATCAAGGAAAGCGATTTTAAGGTAAATTTTGGAATTGAAAATATGTTTTTCTATGGTGCACGGTCGAGCGGGTCCTAAGACTCAGCCGATTAGGTGTTGTTCATAATTTGAATATGAAGTTGAATCTAGTTTCAGATGGCTGGTTTTTAAAACCGTGTTTCCTGAAAAGTGATGTCAATTCAGAATTCAAAAAACTGAAATCAGAATCCTGAATTGTTCTTGATTGCTGAAATCAGTTAAATTGATGAGACATGGAATTTAGAAACAGACTACAGATACATACAAAAATGTGGATGCCTTTTGGCTTTGTTTCGGCCGTATGGGCTGTCCTATAAGTTTCTGAATGATGTACGGAAAAGTGGATGCCTTTTGGCTTAGTTTCAGCTGTACAGTTTGTGCTTTAGATTTCTAAACATTAGTACAGAAAGATGATGATCTAAGTCGAAAATTTGATTTTTGACTTCATGAATTTCTAAAAGGTAAGAAGGATTAAAAGATAAAGGTAATAAAAAAAAGTTGTCAAATCTAAAGGAAATAATTATGGCTAAAATTATAACTCTACATAATGCAATTCGGTAACATGGCAATTAGATTGACCATTTAAAATTCCAATCAAAATTCTGGATGATCAATGAAAGGTAATGGTAGTGAGACTACCACTTGGGATACTTATGTTATAAAATTAATCTTTCTACTTTTAATTATTAGGTATTGGATACCAGATATGGAACCCACATTTGTAAAAATATGCAACAATTAGTAAATAGAAAGACTACTTATGAAAGGTAAAGTTGATCTACGAAGGGTAATGATGCAAGAGTTGCAACATTGTTCGTAGAACACTTATGAAGTGACTTTAATCATTAAGTAGAAGATATTATTTTGCTTTTTCTTTTTAAGATAATGAAGGATATTTATTTCTTATTGAGAATAAGAAAAGTGTTTTATTTTTTATGATTTGCTTTATTGTATTGTTAAATCATATAAATAAATCCAATATCCTAAATCTTGAATAACAAAATAATGAGTAAAATTGCAACATAAATAATTAAATTCTTAAGCCATTATTGTTTTTATCAAATAAATGAGAAACGTATATCTAAAATTTCATGGGGCGGAGTTTTAAAATCATACGATTTTGAATGTTATGATATATGCAAATCTTATAAATTTGGATTAAAACATCTTTTACTAGGAGTAGTAAAAGGCTAATATCTTATTAAACCTAATACATGTCGATGTATATGGTTCATTAAGTGGTAATGCTAAAAGAGGATTTTGGTACTACTTGATAAAACTATTCAAAGATTCCGATTTGATCGAGATGATGAATACTTAAACCAAGTATTTGACAATCATATTTAAGGTTGTGAAATTGATTCACAGTTAACTCCATCAAGATCACCATTTTGGAATGATGTGTTTACTTGGAGGTATAGAACCTTATTGTATATGGTTCATTAGATGATAAAGTCAAATTGATCTTCCATTATTTATATTGGGGTTATACATTGGAAACCGCTATGATTACACTAATTTGAGTTCCATCAAAATAAGTTCAAAGATACCATATGGGATATGGGAAGAAAGAAAACTTGGTTTGTCTTTCATAAAGACTAGTGGGTAACCCGTGCTATGCACGGGTAACTAATTTACTATTTTTTTGCATTTTACTCTTTTTATATTTTTATTTAATAAAGTAGCATAACATTTTTTTATAATATAAATATATTGTATATGAAAAATAATTTTTTAATTATAGTTAACTAAAATAGTAAACACTGCTTCAAAAAAAAAAATAGTAAAAATCATCTTAACTAAAACCATTAATAGTAAAAATTAATCTATATAATAATATCAATAACTAATACTATTAATAATACTTATTAATATTTATAGTAACTATTATAATTAACTAATACTATTAATAATAATGTTAACCTATATAGTAACTGCTATGATTAACTAATAATATTAATAGTAAAATTAACATATATTATAACTGTTATATTATAATTGTTATTATTAACTAATACTATTAATAGTAATAGTTAATTTATAAAGTAACCATTATAGTTAACTTGTATAGTAACTATTATTGTTAATTATACTATTAATAGTAATAGTTATATATTATAGTAACTATTATAGTTGACTAACACTATTAATAGTAATAGTTAACTACTATAGTAACTATTATAGTTAAGTAATACTGTTAATAGTAATAGTTAACTACTATAGTAACTATTATAGTTAAGTAATACTATTAATAGTAATAGTTAACTTGTATAGTAAATATTATAGTTAACTAATACTGTTAATAGTAGTAGTTAACTTGTATAGTAACTATTATAGTTAACTAATACTATTAATAGTAATAGTTAACTTGTATAGTAACTATTATAGTTAACTATTACTATTAATAGTAATAGTTAACTCATATCATAACTATTATTATGAGCTAATAGTATTAGCTAATAATGAGAATATCAAAAGTCACACACATTTAGGATAGTGATGATGTGGCTTCACACAAATGGAGCTTTAATTTATGTTTGTCTATGTGTCAAAGTCATATATATATATATATATATATATATATATATATATATATATATAGATTTAAGAAAGTGATACTTTTGCGAAAAGATTTGTCTAGGACAAGCTCACACTAAAATCTAATAAATATATTTTCATGGGATATCCTAAGGAAACTTGAGGATATTATTTTACCAACAAATTGTTTGTTGCTTATGATGGTACTTTTCTAGATAAATTGTTTTATCTCTAAAAGAACCAGTGGGAGTAGAATATATCTCTAATGGTTCGAGACATAGAAAATAACATTGAACCTAAGATGGAATGTTGGTCCCAAAGGGCAACAACGGTATGAAAAATAGCTAGAGGGGGGGTGAATAGCTGTTTTAAAAATCTTTTCGTACCCTTGAAAAACTCAATTGCAAATGTGCACTTTATCAAATAAGCGTTATGAAATGCGCCTAAGTGAGTGAGTGAAATGCACAGCGGAATTTAGTAATGTAAATAGGCGCAAAGTGTGATAAAGGGGACGCACACACACACTAAGGATCTTGGCTCAAAGTGGGTGAAATAAGAAACTAAGGCAAATGAGTTAACAACACAACACAATTCAGTTCAATCAATCTACAATGAGTAAACAAGCAAATAGTGAGTGAAGATAATAACTTGAAAGTAAATGACAAGATAATAACACAAGCTATTTGGAGAGGCTCGATCAATGAAAGATCTACGTCCTCTACCAAGATGGTTAGTCTTGGATTTCTAATGGAGATCTTATATAATGAGTGAGTGTTACAAATTACAACTTTTGAGCTTATACACCAACTCAAGATCTAATATTCTATGAATGAACAAATCCAAAACAATAACCAGTGTATCTCTAAAACATGGATCTAAGTGATCAAACTTAAAGAGGTGCGTGTGTGATTTTAGTATCAAGGCTCTTTAGATCTTTATGATTTAGAGCACAATGAAACTAAAGTGTTATAGCTTGAAGATCTGGGCTAAGGATGAAGGTATGAATATGTTCTTGAGGAATTCTGGAAACACGAAGGCAATCTTCAAATCTTCAACAAATGCTTTGAGAGAGAAATTCTTGAAATTCTTAGCAAAACTCAGCAACTTCAAAATGTTGAAGTTATGGGGTATTTATAGTGAACTTCAAAAAACTAGCCGTTGGAGATCCTTGTGGATAAGATGTGCTGTCACTCGTTGATTGGAGTATGCATATATTATGGCCATTTTGACACTCAATATAAATGTGACCGTTGTGGACACGTGTCAACAGATTAGGCGCATATGCATCTTTTATCCACCGTTGGATCATTGGCGTAATTTGAATTCTCTTCAAGTCTTTGAATCTTCAATAAATCACTGAGTGTTGAATAAACACTTTGAATCGCGTTTGAGCCAAGAGGCGCATTGAGCCAAGAGGCGCACATTATGTGTGCGCTAAATCAAGGGGCGCAGAGGTGAGTCTCATAGCTAGGAATAAATCCTTGTGCGCGCGTTCTGTGAGGCGCATGGCGCGAATGAAGAAAGGCGCATGGTGCGTGGCGCAGGAGGCGCATATGCGCGGCTCAAACTCACTGAGTGATTTTTCTTGAATCTTGATCTTCTTGCCCTATTTCTAAGCCTATTCTATAACAATGGACAACCTAAAAAATGAAGTATAAATACTTCTCTTATGTGGGTCTAAAGTCCATGAAATAAAACTTAGGTGATGGATCAATCAAATCTAATAAATCCTATTACATTAAAACTGAAATATATGTGGGCATACCCAACAATCTCCCCCTATTTGATTGATGCCATTACCTACTATATCAAGGAAAAACATTATACTTGATAAAAACATGTCCAAATGAATGAAATTGGTAAATCATGTCTCAAGTTTATGCACACACTAGTCCAAGATATAGATTTCTAATCTATTCCAATAAGGATAACACATTACATATGGAAAGATAGAAATAACAGTTTAACACATTCAAAATGATGTATGAGTTTTAGTTTTGAAAAGTGTTTAAACCAAGTTAAAACTCAATGCATGAAAGTATGAAACAATTCAATATGATGCATATGAATTTAAACAATTTTCATTGTTCTACAAACAAGGAGTTTGAGTGAACAAGGTTTGATAATAAGTGATGCATTGTTCTCATTAAAACTTGGGGTGTAGGAGTTACAGATTACAAGTTTTGAATAGAACAAAGACAAAAGGTGCTAAAACAAGTAAGCACAAAATCACTAATACAAAAGAGTTGTTTCTATTACAAAAGATTCTAATAACTTACAATCAAAATAGAAACTAAGGGTTGGGAGGCGCATCATCGTCCTTTAATCCTTCAACGATCTCTGAAACGGAGCGCTGAATCTGTTTAGCGAGCTGATGACTACGGTTCGCTAAGCCCTGAGTGTCAGTGACACTGGAGTGAGTGGCAGTGACACCGTCTCTGATGTAACTCAAGTGATTCACATTGATATTTTGATATTCATCAATGGAGCGCTGAGTGATTTGCTGCTGCTGAGAAATATTTTCTTCTAAGATTTGAATGTGAGCTTCAATAGCATTTTGAGCCGTGATAATGTCAGAAGAAATATGTTCGGCGCGTCTGTCTGAGCTTGAGTGAGCAGCAGTGAAGTGAGTAACGACCAATTCTTTCAACACATCCAACTTTGATACTAACACGTTCATGTTGGATTGAGACGCAGCAGACTGAGGTATGAAAGTAGGCGCAGAAGAGGTGGTTTGCGCCTGATCAGAATGAGGTTGTACCTGAGTCTGCACCGGAGGAGGAGTAGGAGCAGAAAGTTTGTCCTTGAGAGAATTCATCTCCCCCTTAATGGCAGCAATCTCTTCAGATTGATCAGTAAGTAATGAAGTAAGAAGCTCAAATTAAGACTTGATTTGCGCCTGATCTTGCTCTAGATTTGCTTGCCCCTGCTACAAAGATTGAAGAATAGAAAGTACATCGCTCAAATCTGGAGCAGATGGAGGAGGCGCAGGGGTAGACTGGGGCGCATCAGGTTGTAGAGGCGCAATAGGAGATTGAGGCGCATAAGGAGGTGAAAGAGTAGGAGACGCATATTCATCTTCAGTTTCAACATCAACTGTTGCCGCTGTGATTAGATCTGGTCCAGAAGGAGGTGGAGGCGCAGCTGGAGAAGGAGTGCGCTGAGGAATGGTCTCTTGCTCCCCTGAACTGGTTCATCTATGTCTGAAACATCATCGCCAAAAAAATCAGAAATGAGTTGTACCCTTGACACTTTGGTCTGTTGAATTTTGACAGGAGGCGCACGGGGAGCGGGGGCGCGTTGAGTAGGCGCGCGCTGGGTAGGCGCGGAAATAGAAGGGCCTTTCTCAATATCAGCGCTTGAACCAGTGCCTTTCTTGCGCTCTAGCTTCTCTGACTCAGCAGCTTGCTTGGCTTGAAAATCTTCATCTCTTTTTCTTTGAGCCTCAAGTCTGCTGGCTTCCTGCGCTTGCCTTAGATCACGATCTTCATCAGATTCAAATCTGGTACGTTTGATAGGCGCACGAGGAGGGTCATCAACCACCCGTTTTCCTTTGCTTTTCTCTGCGCCTGGCAAGGGATCAGCGCTTCGACTTGCGCTTGCCGTCACTGCGCTTTTCTTTAATGGTGCGCCTTTAAGAACCGGCGCCTCATCTGATTCGGTGTCTTCATCAACTAAGCCTTCAACAGTTTTGATTTGAATTCCCTTGGCGCGCTTTGTAGGCTTCTTTCTGCGCTTTTTGAGGTCCAAGTTCGCTTTTCCAAAAGTTGGAACATCATCAATTTTATACTCAGGATTCTCATTCAAAAATTTAACTAACTCAGGATAAGTTAGAAAAAGTTTTGTGAGAAGAAGGCAGTGGGAGCGAAACCTGGTCTTTCCATCACTCTTGTTCTTCACAAACTTGTCAATCTGCTCACGCAACGTCTTGAACAAAATGTGAGGCCAGTGAAGCTTCTCCTTGGCCATGATGGCAGCTGTGTATTCCCATTGTTCCACCGTGAATCGGTTCACGTTCCCGGTTTTGAATACAATCGAAGTTCCCACTAAGTGCGCTATATGAGTCAAGAGTTCTCCACCATCTCGAATTTCAGTGTTTTTGATATTATTTTGAAGTGTGGGAATATTCAGAAGTGAAGCAGCCATCCTGTTCTGATCATCAATAGAGTAAGTCATCGGACACCCAATAATGCGATCGTCACCCGTAGACGGAAAACTGAGTAAGTGTCGAATCACAGACGAGGAAATATGGACGTCTATATTTGAACGCGAGCCTCAATCCTGTAGTGAGTTCGTCCATTAGCATCAATTTCCACTAGAACAGCGGTGGAAAAGAACTCATCCACGAGGAGGGGAGAATAAAACGTCTGATCCATAGTGAATAAAGGGAGCAGACCAGCAACGCGCAAAGTCTCTATGATTTCTCTTCCAACAACTTCACCAGACAACTCTAACAGATCAAGAGTTTCTTCGAGTTTGAAATTTGCAAGGTCCTGAAAAAATAAACATTGATTGATTTTAGAAGTGAAAGAGGCGCATAGAAACATAAGATGATCAAAGTAACATAGGCGCATAAAGAATTGAGAGGCGCATAATAGAATCAGGCGCACAAAATCATAGAGATTCAAGGCGCATGATTGGATTAGGCGCATAAAATTTTAAAGGCGCATAGAGTTACAAGGCGCATATTATGGTTCTATGAAAATACTAAGGAAAAATTAAAACAACAAAATTTGACTAAGTACAAATTTAGGCGCATAAGGTTTTAGGCGCAGAATGATTTAGGCGCATAGACAAGTAGAGGCGCAGAAAACATTTAGGCGCATAAAAAAATAGGCGTATAAAGAAGTATATAGGCGCATATCGTGTGAAAATTTTGACTTAGTAAAAACACACAAAAACAAAATAACACGCATTCAAATGAAAGAAATGAGAATCAAAAAGTACAAATTTTCGAAAACAAGATAGAAAATTTTTAGAGACCAAAACATGCAAGAATGACGGAGAACACGAAGAACGACCCTTGAATGCTCGAAGAACACCAAGAACACGAAAATCATGAAACTTCACCAAAACAAACAAATAATATATCAAAGTGACCGCATGATAACGAGGAATCTAAATATGTAAAGAAAAACATGAACAAATCAACAATGAAAGTACAATGAACAAAAGAAGAACCGGAAAATTTGAAAAGTTTTGAAACCAAAAATTCAGATTTGCAATGATATGGAAAAAAAATGGGTCAAAAATTTAAAAAAATGGGAAGTTGAAAGGATGGCATTAATGAGGGATTTTGAAAAACGGCGGCTCATCATGACAAAAAAAGACGTTCATTAATGAGGGATTTTTGGGATTTGAAGGGCATTAATGGCTGAATGACCTAAAGTGTCATGATGTGACATTTGGGTTTAGAAAAACTGCTCCACTTTCCCTTTAAGTGTAAGAGCAATTTTGACTAATTTTTGCACAAACATCAAAAACATCTGTTTTTGTGTAAGTTTGGGGTGCAAGAAATAAATCCCCAGAAAATAAAATTTTTTCGAAAAACGTAAAAACGAGGGAAAAATTTAATTGCACAAGTACCCTTGAACAATTAATGGAATGTCAAAGACAAAAATTCCAATAATAAATGAACAGAATAAACATACCTGGTACCTGTGTATTGAATACGTTCAATCATTGATATTAAATTTTGAGTATTGATTGAGCCGCAATAGTTAATGCGCGCATGAGAGGCGTATTTCACTTACAGGAGCGCATAATGAACAGTGCGCAGAAATTGCTTTGGGAGCGCAGGTGAGTTAGGCGCAATACTCTGTTCTTAGGCGCGTAGGAATGATAAAATTCTTTGTAGGATAGGTGCGCAGAGTGAGGTATAAGGCGCGCATAGAGATTGAGCGCGCAGAAATAAGAGTTGTGCGCGCAGTTAGTAAGGCGCATAGTATGGCGCATAGTTTCCTTGAAACTTTGAAAGAATTGATATAACATTTGTACCTAATATACTCATAACTCAACAAAACATAAAATCATTAGTATTGACAAAACTATATTGAATTTAGTTAAGTTCAAGCATACCCATTTCACCTCTCAAAAACATGAACCGTTTCGCGTCGAGTGCTTTCGTTAAAATGTCGGCGATTTGATAGTCGGTTCCCACGTGTTCCAAATGAATATTGCCTTTCTCCACGTGGTCTTTGAGGAGGTGATATTTGATGTCAATGTATTTGGTCTTTGAGTGCATGACAGGATTTTCAGAAACCGCAATTGTTGATGTATTGTCGCAGTAAATGGGACAATTTTCTTCGATGATATCATAGTCCACCAATTGCTGCTTCATCCAAAGTATTTGACAGCAACAACTTCCCGCAACGATATATTCGGCTTCGGTTGTTGAGACAGATACAGAAGCTTGTTTCTTACTTGCCCATGACACAAGTCGATATCCGAGGAAATGACAAGTGCCACTAGTTCTTTTCCTATCAATTGTGCACGCTGCATAATCCGTATCTGAATAACCTACAAGTTTAAAGTTCGAATCTTTGGTGTACCAAAGTCCAATGTTAACAGTGCCAGAGAGATATCTTATAATACGTTTCACAGCAATTAAGTGTGCTTCTCTAGGGTCGGATTGATAACGAGCACAAACACAAACACTAAACATAATATCAGGCCTACTAGCAGTAAGATAAAGGAGTGAGCCAATCATACCTCGATAGAGCGTTTGATCAACACGTTTACCTTTTAAATCTTTGTCGAGTTTGTTGCCGGTAGCCATTGGAGTATCGTATGCTTTGGCGTTTTCAAGTCCAAACTTCTTGATTAAATCCTTTGTGTATTTGGCTTGATTGATAAAGATGCCTTCACTCATTTGCTTGATTTGAAGCCCGAGGAAGAATGTGAGTTCTCCCATCATGCTCAGTTCAAACTTGCTCTTCATTAGTTTCTCAAAACGCTTGCACAACAATTCATTAGTAGAACCAAATATAATATCATCAACATAAATTTGAACAAGTAATTTATGACCATTATGTTTGGCAATGAAAAGAGTTGTATCGATTTTACGCGAGTGAAGCCTTTTTTCGATGAGAAACTTTGATAGTGTATCATACCATGCTCTTGGTGCTTGTTTGAGTCCATACAAAGCTTCTGGAGTTTGTACACATGATTTGGAAATTGTGAATCTTCAAACCCAGGTGGTTGAGCAACATAGACTTGTTCTTGGGAGTTCACCATTAAGAAACGCGCTCTTCACATCCATTTGATATAACTTGAAGTTCTTGTGAGCGGCGTAAGCTAGAAATAATCTGATAGCTTCAAGTCTTGCTACGGGCGCAAAAGTTTCATCGTAGTCAATTCCTTCTTCTTGCCTATAGCCTTGAGCAACCAATCTTGCTTTGTTTCTCGTGATGGTTCCATTCTCATCTATCTTGTTCCTGAACACCCATTTTGTACCAATCACTCCATGATCATTTGGTCTAGGAACTAGAGTCCAAACCTTACATCGTTCAAATTGATTGAGTTCTTCTTGCATTGCAACAACCCAATTAGGATCTTGCAGCGCTTCATCAGCCTTCTTCGGTTCAATTTGAGAGATAAAAGCAATGTAAGCATCAAAGTTTGTAGCTCTCCTTATACGAACACCAACTTGTAGATCACCGATGATGTTAGCAATTGGGTGACCTCTAACTTCACGAATTTCAGGGGGTAAGTTAGGTTGAGTTGTAGTAACTTGAAGGTCTTCAATTGGTACATCTTCACCAGATTCAAAGTCATTGAAATTTGGGGGTTGAACTGGCTCAGAATCGAAATTTGGGTTTACACCAGATGAAGCAGTAGAAATAGGCGCGTGAGAGGAATCATGAGGCGCATCATTGGAATGAGGCGCAATAGAGGATTCATCAGGTGCATTATACATTGAATTAGGCGCATTTGATGTAGATGGATTTCCTTGTGTTGATAGATTCTGATCTTGAGTGGGTGCAACATAGATAGGAGCACCTGTATTATTTAGCTCAATAGAATCATCAGCAACATTGGAGCCAAATGTGGCTCAAGGAGAGAATGTTCATCAAATGTAACATGTACAGATTCAACTATCACTAATGTAGTTCTATTAAAAACGCGAAAAGCTTAGAGTGTTTGGCATACCCAACAAAAATACCTTCATCGGCTTTGGCATCGAATTTACCTCTATGTTCGTTTGGCGTTGAAGAGGATATAACATTTGCAACCAAAGATCTTGAAGAATGCAATGTTGGGAGTTCTACCACGCCAAAGTTCATACGGAGTCTTGTTGTGAAGTTTTTTGATGAGGGAACGATTTTGAGTAAAACATGCAGTGTTGATAGCTTCTTCCCAAAAGTACTTAGGCAATTTAGCTTCAGCTATCATCGTCTTTCCACTTCAATCAACGTACTTCTTTCATTCAACAACGCCATTTTGTTGAGGGACTCCGGCGGTTGAAAAGTTGTGATCTATCCCATGATCTTCACAATATCGAGCAAACACCGTTTGTTTTTGAATTCTGTTCCATTGTCGGATCGAACACTATGATGTCATCTTCTTTTTGGGTTTGGAGCAGTCGAAATAAGGTAGTGAGAATATCATAACAATCATCTTTTGTAATCATCATCTCCACCCATGTATATCTTGAATAATCATCCACCACAACTAGAGTATACTTGTTTCTCTAATACTTGCGGTGGTGACTGGTCCAAATAGATCAATGTGAAGCAGTTGCAAACATCTAGAAGTTGAAGGATTTGACTTGCTTGAAAATGACTGCTTCGGTTGTTTGCTTGCTTGAAAATGACTGCTTCGGTTGTTTGCCAAGTTGATACGCGGCGCACTTTTTGTCATGATGATCAGCCACCTTAGGAAGTCCTTTGACAAGATTATTCCTGCTGAGTTTAGATAGATACTTGAAGTTCAAGTGACTTAAGCGCTTGTGCCACAGCCAACTATTTTCGTTCACACTTTTTGCTACAAAACAAGATTAGTACTAGAGTTCATACTATGGAAATCAATAATATAAATATTTGTCTTACGATATCCGTGAGTAAGATAGCTCCAGTTTTGCCATTCTTGATAAGACATTGCATTGAAGTAAAATGGCATTCTAATCCTTTGTCGCAGAATTGAGATATGGATAATAGGTTGTGCTTGAGCCCTTCGACGAGTGAGACTCTTTCAATGCACACTTTGTCTTTCTTGAGCTTTCCATATGCTACAACTTGACCTTTGTTTATTATCACCAATGTTACGGAGGGACCTCTTTCTTCATGGACATTCTTCTAATAAGGATTCATCTCCAATCATGTGTCTTGAACACCCACTATCGAGAATCCATTCATAATTTCTAGCTTTTGAAGATCCAGCCATGAAACAAAGAACCTGAAATATAGACATTTAAGCAGGTCCCTTTATTCCTTTAGGGTCCTAGGGTTAGCAACTTTTGACAACCCACTCTTGCTTGACCTTAGGTTTTTACGTCCTTTGGCATTGGGAGTGAATCGCAAAAGGCATTCCACGGCCTGTGTCCTGAACAATCACAAATGGAACAATGATGAAAGCCACCAATCACGTGAGTTTTCACAAACTCTTTACTTTTCTTAGGGATGGCATTCTTCTTTGGGTCAGATGAACTAGCCTTAACAAAATCTTTCGTTTTAAATTTTGAGCGCTTTTTCTTGGAGGTCGCATAGGGCTAGGAGGCGCACGGAGATGAGGCGCGTGGCTCTTAGGCGCATAATGAGCACTCGGAGAAGGAGCGCGCCTATTTTCAAGAATGATTTTGCTAGGAGATGGTTCATCTGTAGCTATATCTTTCCCATTAGCTTTCCAAATTGCTTCGTTGGGTAGACATAATGGAAAGTTTGTCTCTTGACTTTTTCCTGTCCTTTACCCATTGAATTAAGAATGTTTTTCCTTGGGAATTTCAAAAGTTTGCTGGTTGTAATTCACTATCTCTTTCAGCACAGACATCACATTTAAGTTGTCACTAGTTGATGAGAATCCCAAGCCACTTTTATCACCACTGACTTTTTGGGACTCAAATATGTTCTCCATAGTGACACGAGAATTGGACCACTCATTTATAATCTTTTTAAGATCAGTAATTTGAGCAAACCAATTCTTCTTTTGAACTTTAAGAAGTGAGTTCTGTTCTGTTAGAAAAGTGTTTTTAACAGTAAGAGGAGTCATGCTCTTTATCTGCTCCTTAAGGAGGGTGAATTCAGATTTAAGTAGAGATTTCTCGGTCTTAAGCTGGGAAATTTCATCACATGATAGTGCTAAAGCTTCCTTCATACTATCAATCTAGTGATTACCTTTTCAGCCTTCTTGAACAATTTTTCTTGTTCAGCAATCACTTCATTATCATTGATTTGGAGATTGGAGCAGTTGGTTCAACTTGAGGTCTAATGTATGCTCCTTTCTCAATTTGTTCCTTGCACCAAGATCACATCGTAAAATAACAATCCACCATTGCTTTGAGCCGGAGTGAAAAATCCTTGTTCAACGAGCTCGCTGATGGTTGGTCCTTTCTTCCTTTTCACTTCTTGAAAACCTGCAGATTTCTTGATAGGTTTATTCAAGGCATTCATATCGGGAACATCCTTGGAGAAGTCATCATCAGAATCATAAGCATCAACTTCATCATCATTTGCCATCAAACAAACGAGTCCATCATCGGAATCTTCATCGCTCTCATTGGAGTTTGTTTCAATCCAAGTGTTGTGCTCATTTGCTGGTGCTTCTTCTTCAGCAATCATTCCCTTGTGACGAGTGAACTTGGGAGTGAATTTGGGAGTATGGCTGCTCTTCTTCTGCATATATTCAAATTTGGGGATTGGGCAGCTTGATGCAAAATGTCCGGGTTTCCTGCAATTAAAACAAACAAGATCTTCTTTTCTTTTAGAATCACTGCTCCTTGTAAACTTTTGAGGAGCTTTGCTGGTAGATCCTTGAAATTTGTTGGTTGAGCCGGGTCTTGAGAATTTTCTGAACTTTTGAAATTTCTTCACAAATAAAGTGAAGTCTTCATCATCCATGTCTAATAGCTCAGAAGTAGAAATTTTGGGATCGGAACTTTTCTCATCGTGTGCCGGCGCAGGAACAGGCGCAGGTGCAGGCGCAGCTTCTCTGTGCGCCACCATAGCCATAGATTTTGACTTTCCTTCAGTTTTGCTGATTCGTTGGAGTTTAAGTTCGTAAACTTTGAGATTTGCATAAAGGTTCCTTAATGTCTATACGTCTAAAGTTCCAGCGTCTTCAAGAGTGCTAGATTTATGTAGGTATCTTGATCCAAAAGCTTGTAGAAAATTTACATTCAAATCTTTGTTGGTAAACTTCATGCCAAGTGAAATACATAGATTGATAATTTCACAATAGAGTTCATAAGTTTGCCTTAAGTTTTCACCGGGGATTTGAGAGAAATTGTTGAACCTCTTTTGTATTTCGTATTTCTTGTTCTCCTTGCAAACAGTGTCTCCCTCTATATGCTCTTCAATAGCATCACATAGCTCATTAGCAGTAGCACAATGCATGACTTGTTGTTTCATAGCCGTGCTTAGAAGAATGTTTCTTGCTTTGCCATCATTTGTAACTCTTCTAATTTCTTCCTCGGTCCATTCTTCCCTTGGTTTTAGAACTGTAGGTTGAGTAGCGTTGGTGCGTGGATTTGGATTCGCCTTCATCGGAATATAAGGTCCATAAACGACGGTGTCATGGAGCCTTTCATCGATTGAGTTGAGATGAGTCAATATGCTGAATTTCCACACGTCAAATGATCTTCATCAAAGACCGGAACGTGAGTGTAGTTTGCAGTTGCCATAGGTTTTGAGTTTTGCCATTTAGAATCGGCACCCAAGCTGTTAAGCTTGAAAAACGAAAAATGTTTTATAAAGGTGTTTGCTCTGATACCACTTGTTGGTCCCAAAGGGCAACAAGGGTATGAAAAATAGATAGAGGGGGGGTGAATAGCTGTTTTAAAATTCTTTTCGTACCCTTGAAAAACTCAATGCAAATGCGCACTTTATCAATAAGCGTTATGAAATGCGCCTAAGTGAGTGAGTGAAATGCACAGCGGAATTTAGTAATGTAAAATAGGCGCAAAGTGTGATAAAGGGTGCGCACACACACACTAAGGATTTTGGCTCAAAGTGGGTGAAATAAGAAACTATGGCAAATAAGTTAACAACACAACACAATTCAGTTCAATCAATCTACAATGAGTAAACAAGCAAATAGTGAGTGAAGATAATAACTTGAAAGTAAATGATAAGATAATAACACATGCTATTTGGAGAGGTTCGATCAATGAAAGATCTACGTCCTCTACCAAGATGGTTAGTCTTGGATTTCTAATGGAGATCTTATATAATGAGTGAGTGTTACAAATTACAACTTTTGAGCTTATACACTACTCAAGATCTAATATTCTATGAATGAACAAATCCAAAACATAACCGGTGTATCTCTAAAAGATGGATCTAAGTGATCAAACTTAAAGAGGTGCGTGTGTGATTTTAGTATCAAGGCTCTTTAGATCTTTATGATTTAGAGCACAATGAAACTAAAGTGTTATAGCTTGAAGATCTGGGCTAAGGATGAAGGTATGAAGATGTTCTTGAGGAATTCTGGAAACACGAAGGCAATCTTCAAATCTTCAACAAATGCTTTGAGAGAGAAATTCTTGAAATTCTTAGCAAAACTCAGCAACTTCAAAATGTTGAAGTTATGGGGTATTTATAGTGAACTTCAAAAAACTAGCCGTTGGATATCCTTGTGGATAAGATGTGCTGTCACTCGTTGATTGGAGCATGCATATATTATGGCCATTTTGACACTCAATATAAATGTGACCGTTGTGGACACGTGTCAACAGATTAGGCGCATATGCATCTTTTATCCACCGTTGGATCATTGGCGTAATTTGAATTCTCTTCAAGTCTTTGAATCTTCAATAAATCACTGAGTGTTGAATAAACACTTTGAAGCGCGTTTGAGCCAAGAGGCGCATTGAGCTAAGAGGCGCACATTATGTGTGCGCTAAATCAAGGGGCGCAGAGGCGCGTATCATAGCTAGGAATAAAACCATGTGCGCGCGTTCTGAGAGGCGCGTGGCGCAGGAGGCGCATATGCGTGGCTCAAACTCACTGAGTATTTTTCTTGAATCTTTATCTTCTTGCCCTATTTCTAACTAAGTTTCTTAAGACTTATCAATTAAAGGAAAACCTTAAATGATAGAAAAAATAAATTCTAAATACTAGCTATTCAAATGGCTAAATGCTCATGTGGGCTAAATCCATGAATAAAACTTAGGTGATGGATCATCAAATCTATAATCCTATTACATTAAACTGAGATATGGCATACCAACATGGAGTTGAACACTATTCAAGGAGTTGTGAAAATTCGTTCAAGTTCACATTCCTTGCATATTGATATGATGATACAATCTATAAAAATAATATTGGATTTCTCGTATTAGAAATTTTACGGTAAAGTTCATTAAGAATGACATATTTATCACCTATCAAAGTGCAATGTCCCCCCATATTTAGATTAATGACTGAGTCATAGAATCTAAAAGGTATCCATGTATATAATCGTTTGAACTTGATCATTCTAACCTAAGATGTAAAACCAAGGATGGAATTAGTTTCTTGGAGAAAACTAACATGGATGGAAAAGTACATACTCCTTAAGCAACACTATGTGAAAGGTTGACTCTATTTCGACTATGATAAAACTTTCTCACTCGTAGTCATGCTTTAAGATATTAGAATTCTCATTGTCATATCTTCATATTTGGAATATAAAATTTGAAAAATGGATGTCAAAACAGCATTCCTTAATGGGAACTAACTGAAGGATGTATTGATACAACCTAATGGTTTTGATAATCTAGAAAATTCTAATAAAGTATGTAAGTTGCAGAAATCATGTGATGGATTGTAGCAAGCTTCTTGGAGTTGAAGCAATCATTTTGATGAAGTGTTCAAATTGTTTGAAATTCTTCAAAGATAAGACTTGTGTTTGCTAGAAAATTAGTGGGAGCATAGTATTATTCCTAGTCTTATATATATGGTTGACATATAGTCATTTGAAAGAGTTTCTTAATAAAAGACTTAGGAAGAAGCCGCTTACATCCTTGGAATTAATATCTATTGATGTAGATTTAGAAAATTGATTAGTTTGTGTCAAAGTACTGAATTGTTCAGTATGCAAGACTCTTGGAGAGAACTTGCAAAGTTGTCTAATGACAATGTTCTTGGAAGAATTGTCTTTTGGAAGACTAATGGCCAAAATACATGATTAGGATTAGATATGCTTCGGCAATTGGATCTGCATGTATGTCTACTATGTACTTAGATGGGGTAACTCATACACTTGGAGTATGATGACATACTAATTATCCTAGTGAAAGTCACTAGATATGGTCCAGAACATCCTTATGTACTTCAGAAGAATAAGGATTCATTCTTGATGCTTGTTGAATGGAAGATGATCTAGTAAATGGTTACATAGATGCATGCTTCCACAATAACAAGGATTAAGATTCCAGTTGGACATATATTAAAGTAAGTGCTATTAGTTGGAATCCAAACAAATACACCCTAAATTATTCTTCGAATAAAAGAGTATTTAGTTAATGAGTTGTAACTAAGGGAGTTGTTTTTGAATATAGATGTTATTAGTAAAACTAGAAATAGTTCTAGTACTACTAATCATAGGACCTTTATTGTGAAATAATGGTATTGCACAAGATAAGGTGCCAAGGCTCATCCATGATCCAATCACACACTCAGACATTTCCATATTTACAGAAATCGTGATATGGAGTGTCAAAATATGCAAAATACCTATGATGATAACAAGGATAATCTTCTTCATAAATCTCCACATGCTGTTATGATGGTCATAAGCTAAGCTCAATTGTATTAGATACGTGTTGATTGGGCCTAGTGCAAGTGGGAGATTATTTAAGATTATGCCCTAGGCCCTTGAGAAAGGCCTCATGTTATGTCATGTTCTCACATGTTATGTGGATAACAATATAGATTATTATATGTTTTTACATGTTTATTATAATAATCTCTGTCCCATGTACTTATGAAGAACTAGTAAAAGTTTAATCGATGATCATATGATGATCATTTGTATGTGATACTAATCAAACTTATGGGTACTTGTTGGTGAACAAGTACTGGACATGACCCAATATGAGATTTATGTCATGGTCAAATGTCATAATTAAATCTCATATAGTTATATCATTTGATATCATTAGACCTGAGATTATCATTGTCTTCCACATGAAGAACATTATGTTTGACATAGTCAACCGCTACCCTTAACCAGGTAGTCATAAAGGCTATGATTGGCATAATCGGAATTTTGTAAGGAAGAATGATAAGTCAAGATGGAATTTGTCCCTCCCTCAAGAGAGATATCTTCTTAGCCCACTCGAAGAGTGAGATTGATGAAATGCGTGGCCACGCTCAAATGAGTTGATGTGTTCAATGTTATTTGCTTATATCAATCTACTCGGGATCGAGAAAGCATTGAACAATATAAGTTGATGTAGACCATGATTATGTTCAATATGATATCGCGTAACCAAAGGATTGTGATATGTTCTATGAGGATAAACGAATATCGTTAAGTTATATTAATAGGGTAGTCATGATAGCTTACTAGAGTCCGCTCATGATTTATGGGTTTGACCTTGGTTAGACTCATTGCTAACTTAATATAATCCTATGGGTTCAGACACAAAAGAACGAATCTACAAAAGGTCTAAAATTGGAATTACGTAAAAGAGCGTAAAAAACGAATTTATGAAAAATAGGAAATTGGTTCCAGCAGGCAGGACCCGATCGGGCAGTGCAAAAGACCCGATCGGGAAGCTTATAAGACCCGGTCGGGCACTTTGAAAATACCCGGTCGGGCAATATGTAGGACCCGGTCGGGCACCCTCCTTGACCCGGTCGGGCACAGTGAATTTCGGGTCTTGTTTCCTGATTCGATTTTGATGGGGTTTTGGCCTATTTCTCCTAAAGGGTTTAGGTTTAATAAGTATAAATACCCCTCTCTTTATATGGTATTGACCTATTGCATATGGATAACTTATTGGTAGCCTCCATGTGTTTGAGAAACACATTCTTGAGTTTAGATTGAGAATCAAAAAGCTCAAGAACACTAATAAATTCACATAACCTTGGAAGATTAGAAAAGCGTGTTTTCTAATAATGGATCTAGCAGTCCAGATCTAGAATCGTTCTAGATATTCATTCGCGTGTGGACAAAAATATAGGGTGGTTCCTTTAGCATCTCAAGTTCGTGTTACTGTGATCGTGATCCGAAGAACGCAAAGAACGAGGAGATCAAATCTAAAGCTTGAAGATTTGAAGATCCAAAGATTTTAAACGCACAACAGTGGTTAGTATTCTAAATTCATCTTGCTATTAATTTAATCATCACTAATGGATCCATGGGGTCACGGGTTTTGTTGATTTTATTGTCGTTTTCCGCTGCGCAAGGACCCTCAAAACCCAACAGTTGAATGCGGCTAAAGACATGGTCTTGAATCTGTTTTTGGTTTCATGGACTTACTCAAGCTTGAATTCAAATACCTTTAGCATGCCATATAAATGTCGAAGATCCATAGCTTTGAGGCCTTTGTTGTCTTCGATATTTGTAGTCTTAATTAGCCATTTGCTAGCAAGGGCTTGCATGAATCTCATATTCAATTCTGTATTTGAATAGACATGACCCAGTGAGAAACACACATTGACAATTTTAATGAACCGCTCATAGCATTTTGACAAAGATATTCCTTTGGATCCTTCACAAAATGATCAAAGAGTCTTCTCTGTTGGTAGAGACAGTTCTTCTTGGTATCAGCATCTCTTTCCAAAAAGTCAACTATTGCATCCCAAGTTGCCTTTGTGGTTTTACATTGCAGCACCTTTGAGTGGGATCTTAGGTCAGTAGCTGAAACAAGCATAGACATAGCTTCCATCATAGTCACTTTTGCGATCTGCATCAGCCACTCACTTTCCAGCTTCCTGATTTCAGCAGGTTGTCCAGCAGTATCTGCAAGTGGGTTAGCTTTCATAGGAACATATGGTCCTTCCACAACCACAGTCCATAGTCTAAGATCAACTGAAATCATGTGTTTCATTATCCTATCTTTCCAAATGATAAAACTATCTTCATCCAGAATCGGTAAGTGATTCGATTTGGATGTCTGCATCATATGGTTGTTTATGTTTGCCATTGGATCAGCACCCAAGCGGTTAAGCTTGTAAAAACAAGTTTTTGGTGCATAAGCTCTGATACCACTTGTTGGTGTTGGTAGTGGTGCCCTAGGCACGTTTAATAAACGTTGTAATTGTTATCATTTATTTCATATCAATAAAGAGATGTTTTGATTATTATTGTTGTTCATGTTTACTTATAATAATCCCCGTCCCTAGTACTTATTAAGCACTAGTATAAAGTCTAAATGATCATGGGATGATCATGTTAGGTTTATGGGTACTTGTTTGGAACAAGGTACTGGACATGACCCGCTGTAATTTATGTCATGGTCTATGTCGTACATATATCTCATATTAGTTATGTCATTTGAATCCTTAGACATGAAGTTATTATATTCTTCCACTTGATGAACATTGTGTTTGACATATTCAAACGCTACCTTAACACGGTAGTTATAAAGGGTATGATTGGCATAATCGGATTCCCGTTGGGAGAATAATAAGCTAAATGGATTTGTCCCTCCACGGAGAGATGTCAAGCTTGGCCCCTCGAAGGAATGATGTTGATGAAATGTCGGCCGAACTCAAATGGATTGATTGGATCAATAGCATTTGAATTATCAACATATTCGGAATCGAGAAAGTATTGAAAGACAAGTTGACTGTTTGACCATGACTTGTGTTCAATGACATCGTGGACAAAAGGATTGTGACATATTCTAAAGGAATGCGAACTTGTATCTAGTTATACTATTTGGTAGGTATGACGGTTTGCTAGAACCTAATCATATCTTATGGGATCATGTTTGAGCCCATTTCCAAGTTAGTATAACCCTAGAGGGTCACACAACAATAAACGAATATTAATAGAGGACTATATTGGCATTTAGGGTCGGAGGACCTCCAAGAATTCTGGAAAATTTTGGCTTCCTGGTCAACCAAGCGGGCGTTGGGTTGAACCAGGCGGCGCCTGAATGAGTCCGAAAAGGGTTGAACCTTTGTTTCAAATGAGCGGGCGCCTGGGTTGGACCAGGCGGCGCGCCCGGTATGCGACAGAATAATTCCTAATTCGATTAAGAAAGGCTTTTGGCACAAGTTACCTATTTGGAATAGGTCTTAATTGTGTATAAAAACCTCAATTCGGCCAGACATCCTGAGTAGTGCTTTTGTGAGTCTCAAAGAGTTTGAGAGAGATTTTATTTGTTCTAAGATATCATTGATTGAGGAACAAAATAATTCACAAATAATTCCATATAGTTGTTTATTGAATTGTGAAAGTGTGTTCATAATTATTGGTCTAGCAACCAAGATCGGAGTCTCTTGATATTCGTTCAAAGTGTGGACACCGCTAGAGGGTGAATTTATCATCTACAAAGTTCGTGATTTTGTCCGTGATAAAGCTTCAAGTTTCTCTACCAAGACCAAGAAAACTTTGATAGTCATCAAGGGTTAGTTTTTCCTATATTCATTATGTTGTATTTGATTTAATCATATGAACGGATCCATGGCTTTGGGTTTCTTAAATTTTAATTGCTATATTCCTGCGCATGTTACTTGGAAACCCACAGTGGTATCAGATCCCCGTTCATGTTGATTATTTCAATACCTAGATCATGTTATGTGTATATAATTGTTTATGTGCTTGCATGATATGAATATTGGAATATATGATGTTTATGTGTTATTGTGATTTTATGTGGTTTATTGTTTTTACAACTTTAATCGCACGATTCAATCGCAATAAATATTATGGTGGATTCAGAATTATTGATTATTAATTTTGATTGGATCAAAGTTTTAATAATCGGGGAAAAATAATTTTGAGACAAAATTTTTCGAACTTTAAAAATTCTGTACCTTCTGGCCATTCAGGCGCCCGCTCGCTGAAGACCAGGCGGGCCGCTCGGTGGTCAAAATATGTTCTGATTTTGGTTTAACATCTGAATATGGAATTTTCGATAAATTCGACAAAACCAGTAACAGAACCAGTCCAGACTTGCTGATCTGGAATGGGTTTTGGGTAGTTGGTTTGTGTGTGGATTTTGGGGTTTGATTTTCCTATTTGTTTTAGTCTTGTGATTCCTAGATTGGTTCAAGTTTTGGATGGCTAATCTGCGTTCATCGAGATTGTGTTTCCCAAAATTGATCGCAATCAAAGTTTCAAAGATAAAACGAAGTTAGAATTATGAAGAGTTCATAATTGCTAAAATTGAGAAACAAAGGTTCTTGATTCATGATTGGAGATCCATGTGGAATTGTGAATGCAATTGGCCTACGTTCATCGAGACCATCTATTTCTTAGTTTCGGCCACATGGACTACTTTCTTGGTTCTTGAATTAGTGCGGGATTGTGGTTGCCTGATGGCTTAGTTCGACCGCACGTCTTGTTGTCTTGATTTGGAGATAATAACCGAAGTTGAAATAGTCTCATCCTCATAATTATAGAGAAACTAATGACACATAAATATCATGCTTAAATTAATGGAGATAATTTAGTGACTAAACTTGATGTGTAACATGTTTATATTATGTGCTCATAAATGTGTTATATGCTATATGTGATGAACCTTCAAAGAAAGTTTTAAGTCCTTCTTTGCCATGCCATGATTAAAACACGTGTTTATATATAGGTGATTTGATGTGGGTTCGCCTCCGGAAGTGCATTGATTTTATTCATGTATGAGCAAGATGAGGTTCATTAATTTATGTGGGCTTGCCTCCGCAGGTGCATTAAATTGAATGGTTCCTATGCGTTAAAATGGTTGGACTTAATTAGGCGTCAAAACAGTTTTGAGCCTAGGCAAAAGATGAGATTAAAACATGTTTTTTTTGAATTGGATTTCTCAAAGAATCTCATAATAGGATCTAAGAATCATATGGGATATGATTGACATGATGTCTACCTAATTAATTTAGTTTTTGAGCGGTCCGCCTCCGTGGACTCAAAAGTTAAATTAAATTTGGATCTTAGCCCAATTAAATTATATTATACATTGGATGTATATGAAGGTTATATAATTTAGAGGAGTATTTTGTTTGAAAAATACATTATTGTCTTTTTATGAAACCGGTACTTATTAAATTTTGGAAATTTTGCATATTTGTAGATAATGACTAATAACACTCAATCAATGTCGTTGCGATCAATCCTTGAGAAGGATAAGCTCGAAGAGAATGGTACAAACTTTATGGATTGGATCCGTAGCATAAGAATTGTTCTTAGGCAAGAAGATAAGTTGTACATTCTCGATGGGCCTCTCCCTGCTGAACCACCGCCTACTGCCCTAGGGTAGAAAGGGACAATTACAAGAAACTCATAATGATTCTAGAGATGTAAGTTGTCTCATGCTTGCTGCTATGTGTTCAAAACTCCAACAAAGTTTGGAACATTTGGAAGCCTATGAGATAGGCGTGGAGTTGAGAACCATGTTTCAAGAGCAAGCTAGGCAAGAGAGGTACAAGACCATTTTTGCATTCACTACTTGTAAAATGAATGAAGGTAACAAGTGAGTCCTCACTTTCTTAAAATGAAAGGTTATGTAGATCACCTTGAGAAACTTGCTATCCAATCCCATTGGAGCTAGCCACGGATCTCATTCTTAATTCATTGCCTAAAAGTTATAATCAGTTTGTGATGAATTATAACATGCATGGAATGGATAAGAATCTCTGAGTTGCATGGGATGCTCAAAACTGCAGAGATGAAAATTGTGGAGAAAGGTTCTCCCGTGCTCTTGGTTCATGATGGGAAGAAGGCTAGTGCAAAGGAAAGGGTAACAAAGTTGTCAAACCCAAAATAAGCAAGGCAAAGGTTGCCAAGGCTTCTGAGGCAAAACCTGATTCACAAAAGGATGCAATCTGTTTCCATTGTCAAGAAATTGGTCATTGGAAACGTAATTGCAAGGCTTTCTTGGAAGAGCAAAAGAAGAAGAAGGGCAGAAAGGCTGCGTCGACTTCAGGTATCTATATGATAGATATTCTCCTTTCTACCACTGATTCTTGGGTATTGGATACCGGATGTGGTTCTCACATTTGTCTAAATGTGCAGGGACTAAAGAATAGGAGACTGCTTAAAGAAGGTGAAGTAGATCTACGCGTGGGGAATGGAGCTAGAGTTGCTGCATTAGCCGTAGGGACTTATGAAGTCACTTTACCTTCCGGATTAATTCTTGTTTTGAACAATTGTTATTATGTTCCGGATTTAAGCAGAAATATTATTTCAATTTCTTGTTTGGATAATGAAGGTTTTAAGTTTCTTATTGAGAATAAGAAATTTTCTATTTATTTAATGATGTGCTTTATGGTATTGCTAATTCATTTAATGGCCTTTATATCTTGGATGTCAAGAATGAAATAATGACAATGTCTATCATGTAAATAAGAAATCTAAACCTAATGATGTAAATCATACTTATTTGTGGCATTGCCGTCTCGGTCATATTAATGAGAAGAGTATCTCAAAACTCCATGGGGACGGACTTTTGGTTCATGTGACTTAGAGTCATATGATACTTGTGAGTCGTGTCTTCTTGGAAAAATGACTAAGACACCTTTTACAAGTTGGTGAAATGGCAAGCGACTTATTGGGGTTGATACATTCCGATGTATGCGGACCATTAAGTAGCAATGCTAGGGGAGGATTTCAATACTTCATAACCTCACTAATGATTATAGTAGATTTGGGTATGTTTACCTAATGAAACATAAAGTGAAGCGTTTGAGATATTTAGAATATTTCAAAATGAAGTAGAAAACAACTTGAAAAGTATTAAAGGCAATTCGATCAGATCGTGGTGGAGAATACTTAAGTCAAGAATTTGATGATCATCTAAAGAATTGTGGAATAGTTTCACAATTGACTCCACCCGGAACACCACAATGGAATGGTGTGTCCGAAAGGAGGAATCGGACTTTGTTAGACATGGTTCGATCAATGATGAGTCAAGTTGATTTCCAATATCCTTTTGGGTTACGCCCTAGAACCGCTGCTTTCACACTAAATCGTGTTCCAACTAATCGGTTCAAAAGACTCCATATGAGATGTGGAGCGGAAAGAAGCCTTGTCGGTCTTTCATGAAGATTTGGGGTTTGCGAAGCTTTTGTCAAAAGACTTGTCTCAACAAACTTGCACACAAATCTGATAAATGTAAT
>JAOWBW010002419.1:0-41037 GCA_026119855.1 Campanula takesimana
ATACCAGATGATCTTCGCAAAGATAAGTCAAACCAACGATACCTCAATAAGACGTTCCAAATCCCAATTAACACTTAATTAATTTCAAACACAAACTTGATCATGAGGGACCCAATTCTATCACTAGAGTGCACTACAAGTTTACTAAGGTCGACTAGGAGGACACTCAAGATTTGGATTCAAAACGCATTCTTCAATTACAAAATGTAACAATTGTAAACTTCCAGAGGACTGTGCGGGGCCGCCCAACAGGGGACTGTGCGGGCGCCCAATAAGGACCCTCAAACACGACCAAAAGCTCTCAGAAAGTTGTGCGGTCGCCCAGGCATTTTTGGGCGGTCGCACAAAGCTCTGGTCTGCCGGAAATCGGGAAGAACAACTGGGTTCTTCCAAATTTTAACACAAAACACATTTCAACCAAATCCACCTTCTAACTAGCATACTAATGTACCAAAACAACTTATAAGTCAAAAAAAGACTCATACAACAACATTTAACAACCAAATCGAGAATCAAACCCAACATTCATAATCACCATTTTGACCAAAAATCCGAATAAATTCCAAATAAATTGCAACGTCATCCAAACTTCAAATATAACAACAAAAGCATTATATGAACATGATATGAACATTTTAACACCAAAATGGGGGGAAAAGTAACTTACTTGATAAATCTCAAAGTTGACGGAATTCAATTCTTTTTGGTTCTACGCGATCCTATCGACGATCTAAACAAGGTTCATGTTTTAAGAAATGAGAGATTATGAGAGAAGATGGAGGAAATGAAGAGAGAAGGAAGAAGATGAGAAAACTTTCCTTTGTAGAGAGAGAGAGATTGAGCTGGGAATGGATTTGGGTGAGGGGAAAGAGAGGGAGTAGGGGGGGATTATTAGGAAAAACTTACACTTAGGCCCCCTCCCACCAATTACCCAACTCTAATACTTTCTACTAACAACTAAGACCAACTAATACTACACTAGCACAAATGACCCAATAAATGCTAGGCATAATTATTATGAAACATAAAATGCACACATGAATATTTAAATAAATAATAATTTAAATAAATATTTAAGCAAATAAATAAATAATAACTATTTATTACTAATAAAATAGAGCCTAGATTTCGGGTCGTGACATTCACTCCCCTTAAAGAAAATTCGACCCGAATTTTAACGAGACTTACCCGAAAGACTAATTAGCTACGGATACGATAGTTTCACATTTTCAAATTCCTCAATTGTCCAATCTAACCCACTACAGGTAACCTTAAATGATGCTTACGATAACACTACCTCATGAACCGAATCGTTCCATCATTAACTTTTATTACTAACAAAATCCGTACTCAAAATCGAAGAATCTAAATTATTTCCATACTTAATTCTCGAGATATCTCAAGCTCGCCTTATTCAAGCCTTAAACTACACGCAAAGGTACTTCCATTTGTAAATCGCATACTTAGTATTATTCCCCAGAATTTCAAAACATTACCATCTCGAGCTTAATTAGCTTTAAAAATATAAAAGGCTAAATGAATTTCTATTTCCACAATATTCATCGAAATGGCTACATCTCTATGGATTACCATTATAGTGCTTTCACTTTGAGTTAACACCTTAAATTAATAGCACCATACAACCCAAAATTCCTCGTACAAAGTGTCCACTTAATCTATGTTATACTCTCATCCCTTCATTAATCTGGTCTTGAAGCCTAAACCATTCAATGTACTCAATAGTCCGCAAAACGATCCAAATTTCATCTTCAAAAGATTTTCTTTAACTCTCATTAAGTCATAATCCGTGCTCATATACCCAAAAGAAATCAACGAACTCTAAATTCAATAGCTAAACCCAGTTAGTCTCTCACGCATACATTTATTGACTTGATGATATTTAAGCTCAATGGTACTACCATTATAATAACCCAATTAGCTAGTAACGTTCCAACTGACCCAATACCAATTCATGACATTCCTTAATTATGCCCAGTATTGATAATCAACTTACTTCACATACCCTTGATCCAATTCGGGAAACGCTATCAAGAAGGGATTTAGAACCGTAGAACCACTATCTAACCAAAATTTCAAAATGCCTTTAACATAATTCAAGAAATTATTACTCTCCCAAAATGTACTTAGTCATTTCTAACTTAACACGCTTACCACCACTAATGATTATAACTCCTGTAACAAACTCATCATCCATAAACAAATCGTACACCTCTCATGCTAATCCATCCCGATACATTCACGGAGATGCACTTAAAGTGACCAAAATTTCCCTCAAGAGATCCTCAGTGAATCCTCAACTCCTATAACTCAACCGATACTATATGGCTATTGATCTAAATATTAGTACTACAACCTTGTACCACAACAATGCAATTTAACCCCAAGCTTCTCCTCGAACACTAAGTACTATTCGGAAGAAAATGAAAATCTTACGAATGATATATACACCCAACAAATTGACCGAAACTAAATACTCGGATTTCAATTAAGAAAAGATAGGTATAACTCCACCTAAAGGAACGGTCTCAAACAGTTTTAAGAAACTAGGAATGGAGAATATAACAATCCCCTACAACAATAGATTAAAGCAATAGTAACATCAAAATCTTGTAATAGCAACATGGCTAATTTAGCAGGTGAGACACAACCATACTTAAGCACATCATAAGCACATAAGACTTTATCAGACACCCTAAACTCCTCCATAGGAGTAGACACCTACAACACATAAGTCAAAGACTCAGAAGAAAAAATGCAACTAAATGCACAGAAACACATAAATGCGATGACCTAAAATGCACGCGCTCGCTCTCACGACGCAAATAATGCCTCCTGAAATTATCCTTTACCTGGTGAGTGCTGATTGATCGCAAATACCCTACCCTGAACCTTTAGGGTTTCCCGAAGTATCTCTCTTCTGACCTTGTGCAGTACCAGTGTCACTCCCGGATGGTTGATATCTGCCCCTAAGACAATCCTCACAAAATGCCCCAACTGACCACAATTCACACATTTTCTTGCTTCTTCCAACACTTGTCTTCTGAGTGTCCTTTCCTCTGACAGTAACTGCAGACTTTCCCATTTCGTGTCCCCTTATTAGAACCTTGATTTCCTACTGTTGGTTGCCCTTGAAGTTGCCTTCTGAATCGAGTTTGCACTCCAGAATTACCTCTGTTATCCGAATGTTGCTGTTGTGACTTGCTCTGCCCTCCTTGCTTACCCGAGTTAACCATCTCAGTCTTCCTTTTGTGTTCCCAAATATCCTGCTCAATCAAGTAGGCTCGATCCACCGCATCCTGAAAAGGTTGAATTCTTTGGGCTAAAAGTTGAGTCCTAATAGCTGTCTTCAAACCCCTAATCAATCTCATCGCTTTCTGCTCCTCGGTCCGCACAAGGTATTCACAACACCTGGCTAATTCTGTGAACTTAGCCGAGTACTATGCTACTGACATCATGCCTTGCTCCAAGCTGAGGAACTCGATCTCTTTCCGGTTTTGATCCACTAGAGAGATAAAATGATCCTTGAATTTCCTCACGAACCACTCCCAAGGATATGGTACAAGAGTCGCATCCCAACTGGTCTTCAGTGCCTTCCACCAATGTTCCGCAGCCCCACGAGCTTATAAGCTGCAAACATAACCCTATCCTCATCAGTGCAACCAAAGTCATCGTAGATTTTCTCCATCGATTCTATCCATAGCCGGCTTTCTTCACATCCGGCTCTCCGTCGTATTCACTTGGTTTCAACTTTAAGAACTGCTCCAACCCATATCGCGGAGGTGCTACATGTTCCTCTCTCGGTCCTTGGTCATGAATTGCTTTCACGGCCGCTTCAAACCTGCCCTGGAACACTGCACGGTTTTCTTCCCATAGACCATTCTGATTCTGAGTCCCACTAGAACTTTCACCCGATCTTCTTCTAGCCATCACAACAAATACCTGCATAAAATACTCATCGTTACTCACTCCGAACACAACTACCCTCCTAGGTCATACTAGTCCACCTAGACTTATACTTAGAGCTAAACCATAGCTCTGATACCAACTGTCGCGACCCCGAACCCCGCGGCCCGAGATCGCGAGCTGGACGTCGACTTAAAACAAAACTCTAAAATATAGAAGTTAAAAATTCCATTTTGAACCAAAAGATGATAACACAAGGTTTTACAACTCCAAGTTTAAATCAACAAGGTATATCCAACTTAAGCTCCACAGCTTATACCCAAAAGAATAAAATATACAATTCTTAATGACGTCAATAAAGGGTATAACTATCCCCAAAAGGTATACATTAAATAATGTAAACGATCCATAACAACCTGCCCCAAATCTCAATCCTCTCGACGTCCTCCTCGAACCGCGAATCCTAATCCTTTTTCCTCCTGGGGGGGGGTTAAGGAAAACAATTTGAAACAAGAAACGGGGTGAGAATAAATCTCAGTAAGTTACTAATGCAACTACATGACATGCTAATATGCAATGACCAATAGCAATTAACATAAGACAGATAGCAGCGGAATAATAAGTAACATGCTGTCAAACAGTAATATCCAATAATCAATCATATAAATAAACATATAACAACAAATGAGAGGCTCCCTATCGCCAACCGTCCCATACCGGTTGGAAATAACGACCAGCTCATTATGCAACACATAAAGCTGAAATAAACACTAATAAGTGGATACATAGCCAAGGTTTCACCCCACTGGAAGAACCAAATAAAGGTCGCTGCGCAGCTTCAATAATCAACAATCAACATCTTCATAGCAGCATGAAAGCTCGAAGAGAAAACCCGGGTACCGGAACCAAATCATAAAAGTGTCACAAGGGACAAGGACCATGACACAAAGTCATGCCCATTAGCCAGATGCATTCACAAAGGAACGCTGACTTATCCTTTCCAAGGCCAATCTGGAGAAGGGTATAGTAAGGGCAAAACAATGGTCAACATTATAATGGACTTGGCTTTGCCATTATAATCCTTCCCATCGCCCGATGCAACAAATATGCCAACTGGGCTTCTAATTAAATGCTAAGTAATAATATTTTAGCATGAATAACAACTTAAGGTTCCAAAGTAGGGAACCACACCAATTAATCACCATAAAGATGCAAACGTTACTCATGAAGAGTTCAACAACAACGAACACAAGAAGTTTCTCATAAAAGAGCACAACAACGATAAACGGAATTTCTCATAAAGAGCACAACAACAATGATTATTAGAGTACCGTAATTTCATAAAGAGAAACCATACCAGATACATTCCAAAGATGATACCCACGAGTTAATCATAAAGATCACAACCCAAACGGTCGTTCGCAAATAGTACAACGACTATAACCCAAAATTATCCTAAACGTTTACTCATAAAGATGTACTAGGACTATGAACTCAACCATCTCATCACACCTGAAATTCCAAAGTAGGAATCAGAATGAATACACTTTGGTGCTCAACCACAACCCTCTAGGTACTATGGGACATCGCCTAAAACCTAGACCAAGTCTTACTCGAAAATCAATTCGATTGGAACAACCACGAACACATCATAAGATGCCCAAACTTATACCAGATGATCTTCGCAAAGATAAGTCAAACCAACGATACCTCAATAAGACGTTCCAAATCCCAATTAACACTTAATTAATTTCAAACACAAACTTGATCACGAGGGACCCAATTCTATCACTAGAGTGCACTACAATGTTCACTAAGGTCGACTAGGAGGACACTCAAGATTTGGATCAAAACGCATTCTTCAATTACAAAATGTTAACAATTGTAAACTTCCAGAGGACTGTGCGGCCGCCCAACAGGGACTGTGCGGTCGCCCAATAAGACCCTCAAACACGACCAAAAGCTCTCAGAAAGTTGTGCGGTCGCCCAGGCATTTTTGGGCGGTCGCACAAAGCTCTGGTCTGCCGGAAATCGGGAAGAACAACTGGGTTCTTCCAAATTTTAACCCAAAACACATTTCAACCAAAATCCAACCTTCTAACTAGCATACTAATGTACCAAAACAACTTATAAGTCAAAAAAAGACTCATACAACAACATTTAACAACCAAAATCGAGAATCAAACCCAACATTCATAAATCACCATTTTTGACCAAAAATCCGAATAAATTCCAAATAAATTGCAACGTCATCCAAACTTCAAATATAACAACAAAAGCATTATATGAACATGATATGAACATTTTAACACCAAAATGGGGGAAAAGTAACTTACTTGATAAATCTCAAAGTTGACGGAATTCAATTCTTTTTGGTTCTACGCGATCCTATCGACGATCTAAACAAGGTTCATGTTTTAAGAAATGAGAGATTATGAGAGGAAGATTGAGGAAATGAAGAGAGAAGGAAGAAGATGAGAAAACTTACCTTTTGTAGAGAGAGAGAGATTGAGCTGGGAATGGGATTTGGGTGAGGGGAAAGAGAGGGAGTAGGGGGGGATTATTAGGAAAAACTTACACTTAGGCCCCCTCCCCACCAATTACCCAACTCTAATACTTTCTACTAACAACTAAGACCAACTAATACTACACTAGCACAAATGACCCAATAAAATGCTAGGCATAATTATTATGAAACATAAAATGCACACATGAATATTTAAATAAATAATAATTTAAATAAATATTTAAGCAAATAAATAAATAATAACTATTTATTACTAATAAAATAGAGCCTAGATTTCGGGTCGTGACAGCTGATGTCCAAATCTAAGCTCAAACCGCTGTTCCTGCTAGATGAGCTTCAGTTTGTCCCAATTATTTGTGCCGAATTCTTTGAGAATGGAGTCAAGACAAGTACTCCTCTATTGAATGAAAAGGGTGAGGAAATCAGAGACTTGGAGATTGGAGAAATTAAAATTGAGGATGCAATCAAGTCAAAAGTTTACGGCAAAACTGTGATCCTAACCGTAACCAAAATTGGTGTGCTTGTTGGATTGGAATTCTCTGGGATTATGAGTCTAAATCCTGAATTAGTAAACAGCACAACCATGTAATTGATTGTAATGAGTTCTTTCTCCACGAGGCATTCCTCCAAGAAGAATTTTGGAGAGGTTATGACACACTTGTGTGATCTGGTGGATAGTGGTGTGATGTGCAAGAATGGCAATCACAACAACTTCACCACTGAGTAATATTGTGTTGCTATTTACAAAGGGAAGCAACTGCACTGGCCAAAGATTTTGATGAATGAAATGATCAATGCTCTAAACCGACATGGATCTGACAGAGCCGCTGGAAAATCCAAGATCAGGACTCATTGTCGGTTATTGACCAAGTTTTTAAATCAAGAACCAGTTATTCACAAGTTTTCATCGGCTAACCCAGACTATTGGATGACCCCAGCTGACAAAACTATTTTTAGAGAGGCTAAGTTTGATGCCTTTAGAACGAAGTTCGGCTGGAGATTTGCTCAAGCCGTGTGGAATCAAGACCCTCTGTCAGAAAATCAAAGAGGTCCATATCCTGAGGCACGGTTAAACAAATATGGAAAACCATATGTTGGTGCCAATGCAGACCGAGCCGAAGCCTCGTTGTTGTGAGAAGAGGCTCAGAATGAAACATTGCAAAAGTTGGGGCTAAGTGATCTTACCAGAACCGATGCTACGGTTGAGGGGGAGCATGCGGTTGAGGGGGAGCCTGCAGATCGGTCTAGACCTGTGGCTCAGCCCAAGGAAACCGCAGTGCCAAGGAAAAGAAAGGGCAAGGTACATATTCCCTCAATAATCTCAAAGGACGATTTATTCAAACCCTCACCCATCTCCAAACCTGATCTTCCTAAACCTATCCCAAAACCCTCAGCCAAACTGACATCTTCAAAATCATCTATGCCAGCCATCAAACATTCCCCACTCTTTCTAAACCTACTTTTTCCAAACCGTCTTTGCCCAAGCCGCCATCTTCTAAACCGTTATCTCCTCCACCAAAACCGCAACCAATTGCAACCATTGAAAAATCCATGCAGTTTGCCCTTGACGCAGCCACACTGAAAGCTGCCAAGGCTAAATATTTGCAAACCAAACCTTGTCTTTAACTCAACCACCATCTGAACCAACTCCATCAAAACCTTTACCTAAACCGTCATCTTCCCAACCGTCCACTGTTCAATTCTCTAAGGAATAGTTGGAAGAGATTTGCAAGGCTTTCCCCACTATGAAACCGATTGATGAAACCGAGCCTGAGCAAACCGAGGAGTTTGAGGCTGCGGTTCAGCCTATGTAAACTGATGAGTTTGAGGCTGCGGTTCAGCCTGAGCAGACTAAAGTGTTTGAGGCTGCAGTTGAACCTGAGCAGGAAGAAGAAGATCCTGAGGTTCAACCATTGAGAAAAAGAAGAAGATTGATCAAGAAGTCAGATTTTGAGGTGCACTGGCAAACTCGGTTGCTAGGTGAGACCGACTTCAGCAATGCTTCTGGGAAGAGGGATCATTCCCCATTAGAGGGCAGTTTCACCAAGAAACTGAAGGCTCAAGCTTCAACTAACATAGATGATGATACTTCTGTTGGGTTTTAAGGCAACATGCGCAGCGGAAGAAAGCAATATTAAATCAATAAAACCCTAATCCCCAAGATCCATTCATGATGATTAAATTAATAGCAAGATGAATTTAGAATACTAACCGATGTAAAGCGTTTAAATTTTCCGGATCTTTAAATCTTCAAGTCTTCATGCTTTAGATTTGATCTCCTCGTTCTTCAAGTTCATCGGATCACAATCACAGGAACACGAACTTGAGATGTTAAAGCAAGCATCCTCTATGTGTATCCACACACGAACGAATATCTAGAACCATTCTAGATCTGGATTGCTAGACCCATTAGAAAACACTTTTCTAATCTTCATAGGCTATATGAATTTTGTGTGTTCTTGATCTTTGATTCACAATCTTGGATCAAGAATTATGTTTCTCAAACATACTAGGTTGCATTTAATGATACAATATCAATTAGAGCTGATTTGGGGTGTTTGAACATCTATTTATACTCATAGGTCCTTAACCCTTAAGGTCTTTGAGTCTAAATCCCGTCATAGTTCAAAACAGTCCAGATTGGTCTTCCAACGGTTTGCACGGCCGCTCCTTTTAAAGTGCTCGGTCGAGTTCATGGCCGAGTCCTTTAATCTGCGCTCCCGTGCACACTGCTAAGAATCATATAGGCATTCAACAATGTACTGCACGGCCGCTCCTTTTAAGGCGCTCGGCCGTGCGCCCCAAAAAATCATTTTTAGCCTTTTTAAATGATTCGTTCTATTGTGTGTGACCCCATAGGATTATATTAAGTTGGCAATGAGTCAAACCAAGGTCAAATTCATAAATCATGAGCGGAATCTAGCAAGCCATCATGATTACCCAATTAATATAACTTAACAACGTTCGTTCATCCTTATAGAACATATCACAATCCTTTTGTCACGCGATATCAAATTGGACATAAGTTATGGTCCACGTCAACTTATGTTGTCCAATGATTTCTCAATCCCGAGTAGATTGATATGAGCAAATGACATTGAACACTTCAATTCATTTGGGTACGGTCGTACACTATCATCAATCTCACTCATCGAGAGGCCAAGCAGATATCTCTCTTGAGAGAGGGACAAATACCATCTTGACTTATCATTCTTCCTTACATGAATCCGATTATGCCAATCGTAGTCTTTATAACCACCGGTTGGGGATAGCATTTGAGTACGTCAAATATAATGTTCATCATGTGGAAGACTATGATAATCTCAGGTCTAAGGATAAATGATATAACTATTATGAGATTTAATTATGACATCTGACCATGACATAAATCTCATAGGTGGGTCAAGTTATTGGGTTTCATAGCCTCCATGTATAGCGGAATTAAACATGAAGAAAACCTAGCCTAGATCCATTAAGAACAATAATTTATAAAGCATAAGATAAATTGAACTAACCCTTGTAGTTCAAATCTTCAATGACGGACTAAGATACTAAGCAAAGTATCCTCTATTGGTGATCCACATTTGAATGGATCCAAGAACACTTTCTTGGACTTGATTGCTAGATCCTTTGGCTTGAAAAACTTGAAGAACACCTTCTTCTCTTTGGAATAATGAATCCCTCTCAATATGTGTATTAATCTCTCTAAGAAAGTTTTGTGATTTCTTGAATCATCAACTAGGTCTCAAAAACCTGGACACACATATTTATACTGGGGTAGGTCTGATTCCTTTAGGGTTTCGGACTTCTTGGTGCACAAGAAATTTCCTAAAACTGAACCAGTTCGGGACACGAGCCGTACGGCTCCATCCTAGGCGTACGCCGCCTTGGCCGCCGTACGGTCGCTGTTCCCGTATTCCTTTTATTTTCAGCCTTTTAATTATCCGTTCTGCCTGTGTGACCCAATAGGATTATACTAAGTTGCCAATGGGTTTGACCAGTCAAATCCCATAAGTCATAATTAGGTTGTAGCAAACCTTTTATGACTACACAAATAGTATAACTTTGTAGCCCAAAGTTTATCCTTATATTACAAGTCACAATCTCTTTGTCCACGACGTCTATTGAACACAAGTCATGGTCCACAGTCAACTTGTTTTGTATAATGCTTTCTCGTTCCCGAATATATTGATTGATTCAAATGTCTTGATCTCATTAATCCATTTGGGTTCGTCCAAACACCTTCATCAATATCATTCTACGAGAGTCCTAAGCTTGACATCTCTCCAAAGAGGGACAAATCCATTTGGCTTATTATTCTTCCCTACTTGAATCCGATTATGATGATCATATCCTTTATAACTAACCGGTTAAAGGTAGCATTTGAATATGTCAAACACAATGTTCATCAAGTGGAAGACTATAATAACTTCATGTCAAAGGATTCAAATGAATAACTACCATGAGATTTATTTATGACAATGACCATGACATAAATCTCATCTAGCGGGTCATGTCCAGTACCTTGTTCCAAACAAGTACCCATAAGTCTAACATAAACATCCCATGATTATTTAGACTTATACTAGTGCTTCATAAGTACTAGGGACGGAGATTATTATAAACAAAACATGTAACAATAATAATAATCAAACATCTCTTTATTGAATGAATAAAATGATAACAAATATACGTTCCAATAACGTGCCTAGGGCATATACACCAACAATCTCCCACTTGCACTAGGCCCACTCTCCAACGTATCTAATACCCATGGACCTAACATGAACATCATGTTTAGCTTGTGAAAGACCCTTTGTTAGCGGATCTGCTATGTTATCATCAGTTGGTACTCTGCATATTTTTATGTCCTCCCTCTCCATGATTTCTCGAATGAGATGAAAACACCTAAGTATGTGTTTGGATCTCTGATGTGATCTTGGTTCCTTTGCTTGAGCAATAGCACCATTATTATTGCAATAAAGGTCTATTGGATTAGCAATGCTAGGAACCACCTCAAGTTCTCCAATGAACTTCTTGATCCAAACAGCCTCCTTCGCAGCATCCGATGCAGCTATGTACTCGGCTTCAGTTGTAGAATCAGCTACTGTACTTTGCTTAGAACTCTTCCAGCTTACAGCACCACCATTTAACATAAACACAAATCCAGATTGCGATCTACTATCATCCTTGTCGGTTTGGAAGCTTGCATCTGTGTAACCCCTTACAACGAGATCATCTTTCATACCTCCAAAGATCAAGAATGATTCTTTAGTCCTTCTCAAGTATTTAAGAATCAACTTGACGGCTATCCAGTGACTTTCACCGGGGTCGGATTGGTATCTACTCGTCATGCTCAAAGCATAAGATACATCCGGTCTAGTGCAAATCATGGCATACATGATGGATCCAATTGCAGATGCATATGGGATTCCATTCATTCTCTCACTCTCATCAGTTGTCTTAGGACACTGATTCTTGCTAAGAGTTACACCATGTAACACTGGCAAATTTCCTCTCTTACAGTTTTCCATGCGGAATCTCTTTAGGACTTTGTCAATGTATGTACTTTGACTTAAGCCAATAAGCTTCTTTGATCTATCTCTATAGATCTTAATACCAAGGATATATGCGGATTCTCCCATATCTTTCATTGCGAAACATTTCCCTAACCAAGTCTTCACAGACTGAAGTGTAGGAATATCATTTCCAATAAGTAATATTTCATCCACATATAATATTAGAAACACCACTATGCTCCCACTAATTTTCTTGTACACACAAGGTTCATCTTCGTTCTTGATGAAGCCAAACTCTTTGACTGATTCATCAAAACAGAGATTCCAACTCCTTGAATCTTGCTTCAATCCATAAATGGATTTCTGCAACTTGCATACTTTAGAATTTTGCACAAAACCTTCAGGTTGTGTCATGTACACATCATCTTGTAGATTTCCATTTAGGAAAGCGGTTTTGACATCCATTTGCCATATCTCATAGTCGTAATATGCTGCTATGGCAATCAAAATTCTGATAGACTTGATCATTGCTACAGGTGAAAAAGTTTCATCATAGTCTACACCATGAATCTGCCTATAACCTTTTGTACATGTCTAGCTTTATACGTATGCACCTTCCCATCTATGTCAGTCTTCTTCTTGAAGACCCATTTGCATCCTATGGTTTTTACACCTTCGAGTGCATCAATCAAGTTCCAAACATGACTATCTTTCATGGATTGTAATTTGGATTCCATGGCTCCAAGCCACTTATCCGAATCAGGAGATGACATCGCCTCTTCATAGGTTGTGGGTTCATCATTCTCAATGATTTCCACATCATTACTTTCCGTTACCCATATCTCTTGGGTTCGAACCGTATCCTATTAGATTTGCAAGTTACTTGTGTATTTTGAACAGGTTCCACAACTCCTTACGGGACTTGTTCTTGTTCCACCATCGGTTCAATGTTATTTTCGGGTTCTCGAATTTCTTCAAGATTTATTTTACTCCCACTAATTCTTTTGGAAAGAAACTCTTTCTCTAGAAAAGTGCCGTCACGAGCAACAAACACTTTGTTCTCCGTGCGGTTGTAAAAGTAATATCCTTTAGTTTCCTTAGGATATCCCACGAAAATACATTTATCTGATTTAGGTGTGAGTTTATCTGAGACAAGTCTCTTACATAAGCTTCACAACCCCAAATTTTCATGAAAGAAACACAAGGTTTCTTTCCACTCCATATCTCATATGGTGTCTTTTGAACCGATTTACTTGGAACTCTATTTAGTGTGAATGCAGCGGTTTCTAATGCATGACCCCAAAAGGATAATGGAAGATCAACTTGACTCATCATATATCGAACCATATCTAATAAGGTTCGATTTCTCCTCTCGGACACACCATTCCATTGTGGTGTTCCGGGTGGAGTTAATTGTGAAACTATTCCACAATTCTTTAGATGATCATCAAATTCTTGGCTTAAATATTCACCTCCTCGATCTGATCGAAGTGCCTTAATAGTTTTGCCAAGTTGATTTTGTACTTCATTTTGAAATATTCTAAATATCTCAAATACTTCACTTTTGTGTTTCATTAAATAGATATATCCATATCTACTCAAATCATCGTTGAATGTTACGAAGTATTGAAATCCTCCCCTAGCATTGCTACTTAATGGTCCGCATACATCGGTATGTATTAGGCCCAATAAATCGCTTGCCCTTTCACTACTCTAAGTAAAAGGTGTCTTAGTTATTTTTCCAAGAAGACACGACTCACAAGTATCATATGATTCAAGATCATGTGATCCCAAAAGTCCGTCCCCATGAAGTTTTGAGATACGCTTCTCATTAATATGACCAAGACGGAAATGCCACATATAAGTATGATTTACATCATTAGGTTTAGAATTCTTATTTATATGATAGACATTATTTTCATTCTTGACATCAAGGATATAAAGATCATTAAATTAACTTGCAATACCATAAAGCACATCATTTAAATAAATAGAAAACTTCTTATTCTCAATAAGAAATTTAAATTCTTCTTTATCCAAACAAGAAATTGAAATAATATTCCTACTTAAATCTGGTACATAATAGCAATTGTTCAAAACAAGTATTAATCCGTAGGTAAAATAACTTCATAAGTTCCTACGGCTAATGACAACTCTTGCTCCATTCCCCACACGTAGGTCCACTTCACCATCTTTAAGTAGTTTCCTATTCTTTAGTGCCTACACATTTAAACAAATGTGAGATCCACATTCGGTATCCAATACCCAAGAACTAGTAGTAGAAAGGAGTATATCTATCATATAGATACCTGAAGTCGATGCAGTCCCACTGCCCTTCTTCTTCTTGTGCTCTTCCATATAAGCCTTGCAAATACGCTTCCAATGACCTATCTCATGGCAGTGGAAGCAAATCGCATCCTTTTGTGCGTCAGGTTGCCTCATTAGCCTTGACAACCTTTGTCTAGCTAATCTTGGGTTTGACAACCTTTGCCTTACCCCTTGCCTTGGCACCTTTGCCCTTTCCATGATTTATCATGATGGGAGAACCTTTCTCCCCTGTCTTCTTCTCCGCAGTTTTCAGCATGTTATGCAACTCGGAGAGACTCTTATTCATTGAATGCTTGTTAAAATTCATCACAAAATGATTATAACTTTTAGGCAATGAATTAAGAATGAGATCCGTGGCTAGCTCCAACGGAATTGGATAGCCAAGTTTCTCAAGATGCTCAACATAACCCTTCATTTTAAGAATGTGAGGACGACTTGTTTCCCTTCATACATTTTGCAAGATGCGAATGCAACAATCGTGTCATACCTTTCTTGTCTTGCTTGCTCTTGGAACATGTCTTTTAACTCCATGCCCATCTCATAGGTTTCCAAAAGTTCCAAACTTTGTTGGAGTTTAGCACACATGGTCGAGAGCATCTGACAACTCACATCTCTAGAATCATGTTATGTTTCTTGTGAGCGTCCTTATCTGCCCTTGAGCAGTAGCAGGGGGTTCTTCAGGGAGGGGCGCATCAAGAATGTACAACTTGTCTTCTTGCCTTAGAACAATTCTTAGGCTACGGATCAAATCCATATAGTTAGTACCACTCTCTTGAAGCTTTTCCTTCTCAAGGATTGTTCCAATGAATTGATTGTTGTTTGTTGTCATTTTCTACAATTATGCAAAAATTTAACAATTAATAAATACCAACAAATTAAAGAGATAATTACTGCATTGTATAAATGCTCCCACTAAAATTACATAACCTTCTTATACAAACAATATATAATATAATTCAATGGGCTAAGATCCAACTTTAATTTAATTTTAAGTCCGCTTTGGCGATACTGCTCAAAATCAAATTATTAGGTAGACAACTCTTGTCAATCATATCATATATGACTGTTAGATCTTATAAGATCCTTTTTAGAAATCTAATTTCCAAAAATATGTTTTAATCTCATCTTGTGCTTTAGGCCCAAACTCTTTTGATAGCCTAATTAAGTCTAACCATTTTAAACGTATAGGAATCACTATTCCTCATCTTGCTCATAGATGGAATAGAATTAATGCACCTCGCTTTGGCAGAGCCCACATAAAACTACCCAAATATTCACAAGTGTTTAATCATGGATAAGCACAAAAACTTAAGTTTTAATCATGAAGGTTCAACACACATATAAGTTAACTAATCTCATCAATTAACTAAAGCCTTTTAATGTGATTAATTGTGTTAGTTTACGGGATAAATTCTGAATACCTATTTATTTAGAAACCCAACAAAGAACTTGGCTCGGCCGAACTAAGTATACCATGACCTCGTAATAACGTAAGTAAAATGCAACCACAATTCCGAGCAAGTCTTTCTTAGTTCTAAATTACATGAATCTTCATGAATACAAGAGTTCATGAGAATAGTCCATATGGCCGAATTAAGCATTCCATGACCTCGTAGTAACGTAAGTCAAATGCAACCACAATTCCATATGGATCTTTTCTCATCGTCTCGTTTTTCATGTATCATCAATCTATAGCAGACCCTTAGCAATCTAAACTCCTTTAGATTCTAAGTCCCACAATTTTTCTGGACTTTCTTGAATTGACATCAATTTTCAGGAAACACGGTTTCAAAAACCAGCCATCTGAAACAGAGATTCAATTCTAGGTTTTGAGTCAACATCAATTTTCAGGAAACACAGTTTCATAAACCAGCCATCGGAAACAGAGATTTAACTCAGATCTGATTTCTGTAAACTCTTTATAAAATCCAGAAAACAGAACAGGTTCTGGAATCGGACCAGGCGCTGTACGGCTCGCAGGCAGGCGTACGCCTCCTGTGCCGCCGTACGGAGCCTCTAATCAGAACGTCAGATTCTTTAAAATTTTACAAATTAGATTAACCCTAATTCTAATTTCATGCATAATCAGATTATCAAAACAGGAATTTCTAGAGTACGAATTTGAACAAATCTAATCAATAACATCAATAAACAATTTATTCAATTTATCAATTAGATCAAGATCATCAATAAGCATAATCAAATTATAAACAATCTAAGCATGCGATTATACATATGAATCCAATAAATATTATAATCACATATCCCATCATAAACATGCATACAATTATTATATCTCATATAAATCTCAATCACATATTTATCTTATAAATATTATTGATCATTAACGGGGCTCTGATACCACTGTTGGGTTTCATAGCCTCCATATATAGCGGAATTAAACATGAAGAAACCCTAGCCTAGATCCATTAAGAACAATAATTTATAAAGCATAAGATAAATTGGAACTAACCCTTGTAGTTCAAATCTTCAATCACGGACTAAGATACTAAGCAAAGTATCCTCTATTGGTGATCCACACTTGAACGGATCCAATAACACTTTCTTGGACTTGATTGCTAGATCCTTTGGCTTGAAAAACTTGAAGAACACCTTCTTCTCTTTGGAATAATGAATCCCTCTCAATATGTGTATTAATATCTCTCTAAGAAAGCTTTGTGATTTCTTGAATCATCAACTAGGTTTCAAAAGCCCGGACACACATATTTATACTGGGGTAGGTCTGATTCCTTTAGGGTTTAGGACTTATTGGTGCACAAGAAATTTCCTAAAACTGAACCAGTTCGGGACACGAGCCGTACGGCTCCATCCTAGGCGTACGCCGCCTTGGCCGCCGTACGGTCGCTGTTCCCGAATTCCTTTTATTTTCAGCCTTTTAATTATCCGTTCTGCGTGTGTGACCCAATAGGATTATACTAAGTTGCCAACGGGTTTGACCAATCAATTCCCGTAAGTCATAATTAGATTCTAGCAAACCTTTTTATGACTACACAAATAGTATAACTTTGTAGCCCAAAGTTTATCCTTATAGTACAAGTCACAATCCCTTTGACCACGATGTCTATTGAACACAAGTCATGGTCCATAGTCAACTTGTTTTGTCCAATGCTTTCTCGTTCCCAGAAGCGGCAGAGGTCTAAGGGCACCGTGTAATGACCCCAAAACCCACCCTAATTTTCTAATCTTAAAATAGAAATTATGTGTGCATTTTATGTGTTAGCTAATATTTTCTTGACTTGCATATATTATTTGAGTATATGTGATAGTTAAAGTGTTAGTAGAAAGTTTGTTAAGTTGAATAAATGATTTAGTGAAACTATAGGGTTATATGTGAAAATATAACTAGAAGGGTTTAATTGTTAGAAATGAAAGTAGAGGGGCCTATGTGAAACTTGTTAAATATAAATTCATGTTTATCCCTCACAAACTCCCTCTCTGCGTATAACTCACACACAGACACTAAAAGTATACTTTCCCAATTTGTTCTCAGTATCCATGGAAGAAAAGGTTAGGGTTCTTGACTTTGGTAATTTTTATCATTTTATTTACTACTCCATTTTAAAATCTAATTATACCAAAATGTTTAGGGTGTTGAGTAGAGTATTCCTACCCGATCAAATATTATTTTCTCGATACTTTTCCGGAAATAGGTAAGTTACTAATCCCCCTTTAAATGTTAAAATAGTCATATATGTGATATATGTGATATATGTGATGTATGAACTCTTTGTTGTATTATTTGTTAAGAAACTTGAAAAGATATTAAAGTTGGTAAAAGTTGATGTTGATGTTGTAAAGAAGCTAGTTTAGTGTTGTGTGACTCAGTTGTATTGAGTTATATTTGGTAAAATAGAAGTTGGGTAGTACTTTTGGGACGGTGAAACGAAGGGAGTATAATTTAGTGCAGTTTGGCCTGTCGAGTGATGTGGGTGGCCGCCCAAAATGGGCGCGCGTGGCCGCACAGTCTATCTGAAAGTTTTGGTCATGAAACAGAGCAAGTGGGCGACCGCACACCCAGTTTGGGCGGCCGCAGACTTTACCCTGAGTTTGATAGTTTGTTCCAAGTCAAGTGTAAGAGGTTAGTAATTGTCAAAACATTAAGTGATGGTCTAGGCCAATTGGATGAGTGTTTTGGGATGTTGTCATAGTTGTTGAGGATCGTGTTCAAGTGTGTGCAAGAATGTGTTGTGACTTTATTTCATGATGGTTGTGAACTCTTTATGAGTGCTTCTTTTGTGTGCATCTTGTGATGTGTTTGGCTTGGTTTCCTACTTTGGAATCATTGCCCCCGGTTGTTGTTTAAGGAAGTATTCATTACAGTGCTTTGGTTGAAAGTCCAGCTGGTTTTGTGTTATCGAGTCAGGCAGTGGAAGGAATTATCATGGCACACGAGCCAAGTTCACAATAAGGTCTTCCACTGGTACCTTTTTTCCCCAGTCCAGATTGGCCTTGGATGGGATGAATTAGCTCCCTTGTGTGAGCCTTGGGTTATGACTTTGTGTCATATTCCCCCCTTTGTTACTTTGGTTTTTATGGTTATGGTTTGGTTTTTGGGATCCCGGCTTCAGCTATTTATGCTACTCAACTGGTTTTCTCAGATGGTATTCTCAGATGGTTATGTTCTTTCGGTAAACCTTGGTATGGTATCCACTTATGAGTGTTTATTTACGCATTTGGTGTTGTTTGATGAGTTGGCTATGCCTCTCATGTTACGTGCTATGTGATTGCTATGTTACTGTGCTTCATGATTATCATTTTAGCATGAAACGTGGTTGCATTCTTAGTAGCTTACTGAGATTTATTCTCACCCCGTTCCTTTTTTAATTGTTTTCCTTAGATAAAGGTGAGTCCAGGGGATAGGACACTTGGCACGGGAGGACGTTGATGTCACGACCCGAAAACTAGGCTCTATTTTATTAAGTAATAAATAATAATTATTTATTTAATTGCTTATTTATTTATTTAAATTATTATTTATTTAAATTATTATTTATTTAAATATTTATGTGTGCACTTTATGTGTCATAATAAATTATGTCTAGCATTTTAATTTGTCTTTTGGGCTAGTGTAGAGTTTTGGGGTCTTAATTGTTATTAGGGAGTGTAAGTATTTGTGTATAGTGTAGAGGAGGGGCCTGAGTGTAAGTTTTGGAAATAAATCCCCCTACACCCTCTCCTCTCCCTCATTCCCAACTCATCTCTCTCTCACTCCATCTCCCTCTCTCTTCCATTGCCAAAGAATGGGTAAGTTCTCTCTCACTTCTCTCTACATTTCCATCATCTTCCTCTCTTTATTTCTCATTTCTTAAAACATGAATCATGTTTAGATCGTCGATAGGATCGTAGGAAGCCAAGAAATTTCGAGTTCCGTCACCTTTGAGAAAATCCGGGTAAGTTACTTTTCCCCCATTTTGATGCTAAAATGTTCATATCATGTTTATATGATGTTTGATGTGTTATATTTGAAGTTTGATTGAGTTTAGAATTTATTTTGAATTTATTTGAGTTTTGGGTAAAAATGGTGAAATCTTGAATGTGGGGATTTGGTGTTGGTTTGGATGATTAAAGGGTGTTATTTAGGTTCCCTTTAGGTTGGATGTTGTTTAGGAGCTTTAGAAATGTATTGGAAAGCTTTGATTTTGAGCATTTAGTGAAGGTGGTGTTTTTTGGTTCGAAATTGGTGAACCCAGGAAGAAATCTGGGCATTGTTCTTTTGGCACGGTCGTGCCCCTTTAATTGGCACGGTCGTGCCAATATTCACTTGCCTCTCGTCATGTTTGGCACGGTCGTGCCACTTTATTAGGCACGGTCGTGCCAAGCCGGGACTCTGATATATTCTCCCCTTTTCTTCTAAACTGTTCCCCCATAACTTCTTCGTCCGGGCTCCGTTTTAGGCGTGTAAACTATCGTTTCGAAGCTCTCTTCGAGTACTACAAGATGGTATAGGTTGTTCAGTTAAGTTATAAGTTTTATACTTCAGGATTTTATTGGGTGTTTGAGGTTAAGAGGAGTTGTATCGATCCATTGTGAACAAGTTTTGTAAATCCAATTGAGTGACTTTATTGAGTTGTTATGATCATTTTGGGATATAAGTGAGGACTTCATACTTTGAGACCCCTTTAATTGAAAGTTATTTTACTGATCGGATTGATTTTAGAATAAGACTTGGTCTGGGTTTTAGATGATATCCTATAGTACCTAGAGGGGTTTTGGAACACTAAGGTGTGGGGTTTAGTCCAGTCGTGATCATGTTCTAATAAGGGTAACCTTTTGGATTCATTGGGTACTTACGGTTTGATTAACCTTAAGGTGTATCAATTCTGATTTCCTACTTTGGAATTCCAGTATGATGAGATGGTTGAGTTCATAGTCCTAGTATATCTTTATGAGTAAATGTTTATGGTCGTTTCGGTCATAGTCCTTGTACTATTTGTGAGTTACCGTTTGGGTTGAGTTCTTTATGTGTAACTTGTGGGCATCATCTTTGGAATGTATTTGGTAGGGTTCCTCTTTATGGAATTATTGTGTTCTAATAATCATTGTTGTTGTGCTCTTTATGAGAAATTCCGTTTATTGTTGTTGGACTCTTTTATGAGAAACTTCTTGTGCTATTGTTGTTGAACTCTTTTCGAGTAATCGGTTGCATCTTTATGGTGATTTAATTGGTGTGGTTCCCTACTTTGGAACCTTAAGTTGTTTATTCATGCTAAAATATTATTACTTAGCATTTAAGTAGAAGCCCAGCTGGCATATTTGTTGCATCGGGCGATGGGAAGGATTATAATGGCAAAGCCAAGTCCATTATAATGTTGACCATTGTTTTGCCCTTACTATACCCCTTCTCCAGATTGGCCTTGGAAAGGATAAGTCAGCGTTCCTTTGTGAATGTATCTGGCTAGCGGGCATGACTTTGTGTCATGGTCCTTGTCCTTTGTGACACTTTTATGGTTATTGGTTCCGATACCGGGGTTTTCTCTTCGGCTTTCATGCTATTATGAAGATGATGATTGGTTGATTATTGAAGCTGCGCAGCGATCCTTTATTTGGATGTTCCTGTTTGGAAAACCTTGGCTATGTATCCACTTATGAGTGTTATTTCAGCTTTATGTGTTGCATGATGAGCTGGTCGTTATTTCCAACCGGTATGGGACGGTTGGCGATAGGGAGCCTCTCATTTGTTGTTATATGCTTATTTATATGGTTGATTATTGGATGTTACTCTTTGACAGCATGTCACTTATTATTTCCGCTGCTATCTATCTTATGTTAATTGCTATTGGTCATTGCATATTAGCATGTCATGTAGTTGCATTAGTAACTTACTGAGATTTTATCTCACCCCGTTTATTTCCATCTTTGTTTTTCCTTAACCCCCCCCCAGGAGGAAAAGGATTAGGATTCGCGGTTCGAGGAGGACGTCGAGAGGATTGAGATTTTGGGGCAGGTTGTTATGGATCGGTTTACATTATTTAAATGTATAACCTTTTGGGGATAGTTTTACCATTATTGACGTCATTAAGAATTGTATGTTTTATTTTGTTGGGCATAAACTTGTGGAAGTTTATGATAGTTGTAATTGGTTTTATCAAACTTGGTTTTGTAAAACTTTGGATCATCACCTTTTGGTATCAAATGGAATTTTTAACTTCGGTATTTCATAGTTTTGGTTTTAAGTCGACGTCCAGCTCGCGGTCTCGGGCCCGCGGGGTTCGGGGTCGCGACAGTTGGTATCAGAGCTATGGTTTAGCTCTAAGTATAAGTCTAGGTGAACTAGAATGACCTAGGAGGGTAGATGGGTTCGGAGTGAGTAACGATGAGTATTTTATGCAGGTATTTGTTTGTGATGGCTAGAAGAAGAATTGGTGAAGCTTCTAGTGGGACTCAGAATCTTAATGGTCTAAGGGAAGAAAAACCGTGCAGTGTTTCAGGACAGGTTTGAAGTGGCCGTGAAAGCAATTCATGACCAAGGGCCGAGAGAGGAACATGTAGCACCTCCGCGATATGGGTTGGAGCAGTTCTTGAAGTTGAAACCAAGGGAGTACGACGGTGAGCCTGATGTGAAGAAGACCGAGCTATGGATAGAATCAATGGAGAAAATCTACGAGGTCTTTGGTTGCACTGATGAGGATAGGGTTCTGTTTGCAGCTTATAAGCTCGTGGGGGCTGCGGAACATTGGTGGAAGGCACTGAAGACCAGTTGGGATGCGACTCTTGTACCATATCCTTGGGAGTGGTTCGTGAGGAAATTCAAGGATCATTTTATCTCTCTAGTAAATCAAAACCGGAAAGAGATCGAGTTCATCAGCTTGGAGCAAGGCATGATGTCAGTAGCACAGTACTCGGCTAAGTTCACAGAATTAGCCAGGTGTTGTGAATACCTTGTGCGGACCGAGGAGCAGAAAGTGATGAGATTAATCAGGGGTTTGAAGACATCCATCCGGACTCAGTTTATAGCACATCGGATTCAGACTTATCAGGATGTGGTGGATCGAGCCTACTTAATTGAGCAGGATATTGGGAACACAAAAGGAAGACTGAGATGGTTAACCCGGGTAAGCAAGGAGGGCAGAGTAAGTCACAACAGCAACATTCGGATAACAGAGGTAATTCTGGAGTGCAAACTCGATTCAGAAAGCAACTTCAAGGGCAACCAGCAGTAGGAAATCAAGGTTCTAATAAGGGGACACGAATTGGGAAAGTCTGCAGCTACTGTCAGAGGAAAGGACACTAAGAAGACAAGTGTTGGAAGAAGCAAGGAAAATGTGTGAAGTGTGGTCAGTTGGGACACTTCGTTAAAGATTGTCCGAGGTTTAGAGTTCAGTCATCGGGGACAGGAACTGGAATATCACAGGGTCAGAAGAGGATGCTTCGGGAAACCCTAAAAGTTCAGGGTAGGGTATTTGCGACCAATCAGCACTCACCAGGTAACGGATAAATTTCAGGAGGTATTATTTTGCGTCGTGGGAGCGAGCGCGTGCATTTTAGGATCATCGCATTTATGTGTTTCTATGCATTAGTTGCATTTATTTCTTCTGAGTCTTTGACTTATGTGTAGTAGGTGTTTACTCCTATGGAGGAGTTTAGTGTATCTGATGAAGTCTTATGTGCTTATGATGTGCTTAAGTATGGTTATGTCTCACCTGCTAAATTAGCCATGTTGCTATTACAAAATTTTGATGTTACTATTGCTTTAATCTATTGTTGTAGGGGATTGTTATATTCTCCGTTCCTAATTTCTTAAAACTGTTTGAGACCGTTCACTTGGGTAGAATTATACTCACCTTTCCTTATTTGGGATTTGAATATATAACTTAGGTGGGTGACAATGGGATGTCTATACCAATTGTTGGGCGTATTTATCGTTTGTAAAAAAATTTCTATTTTATTTCTGAATAGTACCTAGTATTGGGGAGAACCTTGGGTTAAATTGAGTGTTATAGTACAAGGTTGTAGTGCTAATATTTAGATCAATGTCCTTATGGCATCGGTTGGGTTATAAGAGTTGAGGATTCAATGAGGATCTCTTAAGGAAAATTTGGTCACTTTTAGTACATCTCCGTGAATGCATCGGAATGGATTAGTATGGAAAGGTGTACGATTTGTTATGGATGGTGAGTTTGCTGTAGGAGTTATGATCATTAATGGTGGTAAGCGTGTTAAGTTAGAAAGGACTAAGTACATTTGGGAGAGTAATAATTTCTCGATTTATGTTAAAGGCATTTTGAAATTTTTGTTAAATAGTGTTCTATGGTTCTAAATCTTGTCTTGGTGGCATTTCTTGTTTGGATTACAACTATGTGAAGAAAGTTGAGTATAAATACTTGGGCATATTAAAGAATACTATGATTTGGTATTGGGTCAGTTGGAATGTGACTAGCTAATGGGTTTATTATGATGGCAGTACTATTGAACCTAAGTATCTTTAAGTTAACGAATGTATACGTGAAAGTCTAATGTGGGTCAGCTGTTGGAGATTTAGGGATTGCTAAACTTCCTTGGGATATATAAGCGCGGATTATTAATTCAAGGAAAGGAATTAGAGGAAATCCCTTGACGATAAAAAAAAAATTGGATTATTTTTCGGACTATTGAGTATTCGTAATTGTTTTAAGCTTTCAAAGATTGAAGTAATGTGGTGATGGTACTATGTCATGGATTTAAGTGAACATTTTGTATTAAAATTTTGGGTTTATATTACACCCCTAGTTTAAGGTGCTACCTAGAGCGAGAGCACTATAATGGGAATCCTTAGAGATATAGCCTTTGGTGAATATTATGGGGATGGAAAATTTCTTTAGCTCTTCATATTTTAAAAAGCTAATTTAGCTCGAGATGGTAGTGTTTTGAATTTCTGGGGAATAACACTAAGTAGGCGATTTACAAATGGAAGTACCTTTGCGGTGTAGTTAAGGTTATGAATAAGGCGAGCTTGAGATATCTCGAGAGTTATGTTTGGGAGCAATTGAGATTCTCCAATTTTGATTGCGGATTTTGATTTGTAATGAAGATAATGAGGGGATGATTCGGTTCGAGAGGTGGTGTTATCGTAAGCATTATTTAAGGTTACCTTGTAGTGGGGTAGATTGGACAATTGAGGAATTTGAGAAATGGCGGAACTATCGTATCCGTACCTATTTGGTCTTTCGGGTAAATCTCGTTAAAATTCGGGTCGAATTTTCTTTAAGGGGGAGTGAATGTCACGACCCGAAAACTAGGCTCTATTTTATTAAGTAATAAATAATAATTATTTATTTAATTGCTTATTTATTTATTTAAATTATTATTTATTTAAATATTTATGTGTGCACTTTATGTGTCATAATAAATTATGTCTAGCATTTAATTTGTCTTTTGGGCTAGTGTAGAGTTTTGGGGTCTTAATTGTTATTAGGGAGTGTAAGTATTTGTGTATAGTGTAGAGGAGGGGCCTGAGTGTAAGTTTTGGAAATAAATCCCCCTACACCCTCTCCTCTCCCTCATTCCCAACTCATCTCTCTCTCACTCCATCTCCCTCTCTCTTCCATTGCCAAAGAATGGGTAAGTTCTCTCTCACTTCTCTCTACATTTCCATCATCTTCCTCTCTTTATTTCTCATTTCTTAAAACATGAATCATGTTTAGATCGTCGATAGGATCGTAGGAAGCCAAGAAATTTCGAGTTCCGTCACCTTGAGAAAATCCGGGTAAGTTACTTTTCCCCCATTTTGATGCTAAAATGTTCATATCATGTTTATATGATGTTTGATGTGTTATATTTGAAGTTTGATTGAGTTTAGAATTTATTTTGAATTTATTTGAGTTTTGGGTAAAAATGGTGAAATCTTGAATGTGGGGATTTGGTGTTGGTTTGGATGATTAAAGGGTGTTATTTAGGTTCCCTTTAGGTTGGATGTTGTTTAGGATCTTTAGAAATGTATTGGAAAGCTTTGATTTTGAGCATTTAGTGAAGGTGGTGTCTTTTGGTTCGAAATTGGTGAACCCAGGAGAAATCTGGGCATTGTTCTTCTGGCACGGTCGTGCCCTTTAATTGGCACGGTCGTGCCAATATTCACTTGCCTCTCGTCATGTTTGGCACGGTCGTGCCACTTTATTAGGCACGGTCGTGCCAAGCCGGGACTCTGATATATTCTCCCCTTTTCTTCTAAAACTGTTTCCCCCATAACTTCTTCGTCCGGGCTCCGTTTTAGGCGTGTAAACTATCGTTTCGAAGCTCTCTTCGAGTACTACAAGATGGTATAGGTTGTTCAGTTAAGTTATAAGTTTTATACTTCAGGATTTTATTGGTGTTTGAGGTTAAGAGGAGTTGTATCGATCCATTGTGAACAAGTTTTGTAAATCCAATTGAGTGACTTTATTGAGTTGTTATGATCATTTTGGGATATAAGTGAGGACTTCATACTTTGAGACCCCTTTATTGAAAGTTATTTTACTGATCGGATTGATTTTAGAATAAGACTTGGTCTGGGTTTTAGATGATATCCTATAGTACCTAGAGGGTTGTTTTGGAACACTAAGGTGTAGGGTTTAGTCCAGTCGTGATCATGTTCTAATAAGGGTAACCTTTTGGATTCATTTGGGTACTTACGGTTTGATTAACCTTAAGGTGTATCAATTCTGATTTCCTACTTTGGAATTCCAGGTATGATGAGATGGTTGAGTTCATAGTCCTAGTATATCTTTATGAGTAAATATTTATGGTCGTTTCGGTCATAGTCCTTGTACTATTTGTGAGTTACCGTTTGGGTTGAGTTCTTTATGTGTAACTTGTGGGCATCATCTTTGGAATGTATTTGGTAGGGTTCCTCTTTATGGAATTATTGTGTTCTAATAATCATTGTTGTTGTGCTCTTTATGAGAAATTCCGTTTATTGTTGTTGGACTCTTTTATGAGAAACTTCTTGTGCTATTGTTGTTGAACTATTTTCGAGTAATCGGTGCATCTTTATGGTGATTTAATTGTGTGGTTCCCTACTTTGGAACCTTAAGTTGTTTATTCATGCTAAAATATTATTACTTAGCATTTAAGTAGAAGCCCAGCTGGCATATTTGTTGCATCGGGCGATGGGAAGGATTATAATGGTAAAGCCAAGTCCATTATAATGTTGACCATTGTTTTGCCCTTACTATACCCCTTCTCCAGATTGGCCTTGGAAAGGATAAGTCAGCGTTCCTTTGTGAATGTATCTGGCTAGCGGGCATGACTTTGTGTCATGGTCCTTATCCTTTGTGACACTTTTATGGTTATTGGTTCCGATACCGGGGTTTCTCTTCGGCTTTCATGCTATTATGAGATGATGATTGGTTGATTTGGATCCTTTATTTGGATGTTCCGGTTGGAAAACCTTGGCTATGTATCCACTTATGAGTGTTTATTTCAGCTTTATGTGTTGCATGATGAGCTGGTCGTTATTTCCAACCGGTATGGGACGGTTGCCGATAGGGAGCCTCTCATTTGTTGTTATATGCTTATTTATATGGTTGATTATTGGATGTTACTGTTTGACAGCATGTCACTTATTATTTCCGCTGCTATCTATCTTATGTTAATTGCTATTGGTCATTGCATATTAGCATGTCATGTAGTTGAATTAGTAACTTACTGAGATTTTATCTCACCCCGTTTATTTCCATCTTTGTTTTTCCTTAACCCCCCCCCAGGAGGAAAAGGATTAGGATTCGCGGTTCGAGGAGGACGTCGAGAGGATTGATATTTTGGGGCAGGTTGTTATGGATCGGTTTACATTATTTAAATGTATAACCTTTTGGGGATAGTTTTACCATTATTGACGTCATTAAGAATTGTATGTTTTATTTTGTTGGGCATAAACTTGTGGAAGTTTATGATAGTTGTAATTGGTTTTTATCAAACTTGGTTTTGTAAAACTTTGGATCATCACCTTTTGGTATCAAATGGAATTTTTAACTTCGGTATTTCATAGTTTTGGTTTTAAGTCGACGTCCAGCTCGCGGTCTCGGGCCCGCGGGGTTCGGGGTCGCGACAGTTGAAGTGGTAAGAGTTGGGATTTTTTTTGTAAAGGATACATTACATAGATGTATAACCTTTTGGGTAGATTTTTCGTGACTTCATCATCTTGTAACACCTATATTTTGGATAATGTTGGTGTATGTACATTTGTATAAAAGTTTGTAAGCCTTCGGGCTAAGTACTTTCGTTGTGAAAGTTTTTTGTAGAGTTTCTTTGAAAGTTAAATGGAAGTCTTTAAACTTCAAGTGTTGATTTTGTTAAAATTTATGAAAGTATATTTCGAAAAATTTTCAAAAGTGTTTTATGACATCTTCCAATCGTGTCCCGAGTGTGGGGCCAAGTAGGACCACGGGTCTGGGGCGCGACACACCGGATATGTTCGTCGTCGATGGTTGTGGGCCGAATTCAATTGCACCTGACCTGAGCAGAGCGCTTCAAGGTGTAGGAACCGGAAGGAAGTTTCTTTAAAGGGGTGGTTCCCCCTCTCTGCCATATATGGTTCTGATCATATGAGCCGATGATTTCATATAAAAATCAACAACCCTTTTTGCCATAAAAGAAAAACAGAACATGTAAATACTCCATTTGTCCCCTAAATACTTGAATGTCCAACATATTTCTCTTTATCTCTCTCTTTCTGTGTTTACATACATACATACATACATACACACACACACACACACACACACACACACACACATATATATAATCCTTCCATCCCTGGAATGATCTTCTGTGTGGTCGTGGTGGCGCGTGAGCATTCTGGGTTGATGTTTTTGTAGTAGGCGGTGATGATAATGGAATGATATTCCGTTATGTTGAGGTGTCCCCTTAGGGGTTTTCACCATACGAATCACATTCACATCACAATATTCCTTGAACTCCCCGAGTTCATACTCCCCACCATTATCAGACCTCAAGCATTTAACATTGAGTCCGTCTGTGTCTCTAATAAGGCCTTCCACTTCTTGAACGTCTCGAATGCTTCATCCTTATGATTTAATAAATAAACCCAGACCTTCCTTGTAGAGTCATTAATAAAGATTATGTAATATGACGCACCACCCATAGAAGTTACCCGAGCCGGTCTCCACAAATCCGTGTGAACCAATTCTAACTTTGCTTCTCTCAAAGCCCTACATGTCCCAGAGAAGTTGTTTCTCGTCTATTTTCCAAACACACGGTCTTGGCAAATCCCTATGTCAACTATTTTCAAACCCGGTAGTCTTCCCTTTGAGAAATGTACTCGCATCCTTTTCTCACTCATATGACCCAATCGATAGTGCCACAAACCCGTATCACCCTTAGCAGCAGCTACCATGATACAATACTTAGTGTTATTCGCCAAATAAATTGTACACTCCTACCTCGAGTGCTTCAGAAGCTCCCTTGGTAATAACCCAGTTCCTGCAGCCAAAAGTTACCGTGTAACCTTCTTCGATAATAACCCAGTTCTTGTGCAATGAAGAGGTTGCCATTTTTCTTGCTACAAAATGATGTTTCACGAATTTTCAGATGTTTGGCGGGCATTTTTTCGTCAACTCAGATTCTCAAGTTTATTCAATGCTCAACCCAATATATTATCAATGGTGCTATTTCTTATATGCCGGATTAAGGCAGTGCCCAAATTTTTCTTGGAGTGGAATCCATAAATTTCAAAATATAGTATGGAAAAACCATTGTTGTATGTTAAGAGATGGTATTATTATTGATATTTGGGTGAGCCTCTGACATCTGTTGAGTGCTATCAATCTGTTTGACTTTATTTGTAATTAATGACTATGTTTCGTTTTCCTCATGTAATTTTATTTTGTTTTAATAGCCCACCAATCTGTAATTAACCCCATAATTTGTCTAGAAACCTATTAAAGTATGCCTAATATTTTGGGCCCTCGTACCTTATTTAAGTTTTAATTCTATTTCATTTTTTATATTTCAGTAATTTTAACCCTTATACTTTAGATACACACTCATTTTTTCTAATAGTGATGAAAATTAAGCCATTCTTTTAGCATTTTTAACCTTCATACTTCGAGGTTTTATGGAAAAATGAGTGCGTACATAAAGTACAAGAGTTAGAATTGCAAAGTAGTGGGCACAAGAACTAAGAAAAAGTATGAGAGATAATTAGTGGGAGGAAATATTGTGAGTATAAAAGGAAAAGTAGGAGATGTTGGAGATTATCTCCTAGGTCATTGAGAAAGGCCTTACGTTATTGTTGGGTTTCGTGCAATCATGCGCAGCGGAAGACATTACATGAAGAAACCCAAAAGCCTACATCCGTTATGTTCAATAATTCATAATATGAAGATGAAAGAAACTAACCCTTGTAGATCGAAATATGAAGCCATGGATTTAGATGCTAAGAAGAGCACCCTCTACCGGTGATCCACACTTCGAACGGATTCAAGAACGATTCTTGAACTTGACTGCTAGGTCCATCGGATTAAAAAACTTGATGAAGAACGATTCTTCAATTGCTCCCTTTGATTATTATGGTTTGATGATTGGGAATAATCAAACCTTAGTATGTCACGACCCGAATTATAGACTCTATTTTATTAGTAATTAAATGATTTTTATTTAATTATTTGCTTATTTATTTATTTAAATTATTATTTATTTAAATAATTATGTGTGCAATTTATGTGTTATAATATTTATGCCTAGCATTTTATTTGGGTCATTTGTGCTAGTGTAGATTTGTTGGGTCTTAATTGTTAGTAGGGAGTGTAGTGTTTGTGTGTAGTGTAGTGGAGGGGGCCTAAGTGTAACTCTTTTAAATTATTTCCCTACTCCCTCCCTACTCCTCCCCTTCTCCCTCTTACACTCCATCTCCCTCACTCTCTTCTCTCTCCCAGACACTCTTCTCTCTCTCTTGGTTGTGGGTAAGCTTCTTTCTCTTTCCTTCTCTCTTCTTTTTCTTCATCTTCTTCTAGTTATTTCTCATTTCTTAAAACGTAAACATTGTTTAGATCGTCGATAGGATCGCGTAGACTCAAAAAGATTTGAAATCCATCAACTTTGAGAAATTCAAGTAAGTTACTTTTCCCCATTTTAATGCTAAAATGTTCATATCATGTTTAGATATTGTTTGATGTGTTACATTTGAAGTTTGGATGAGTTTCGAATTTGTTTGGAATTTATTTGGGTTTTTGATCAAAAATGGTGATTTGGAATGTTGGGTTTGATTCTTTGTTTTGGGTTGATGAATGGTATATTGGAGTCCCCACCCTAGTTATAAATGGTTTTGGTACATTAGTACATGAGTTGGAAGTTGGGATTTTGATTAAATGTGTTTTGGGTTGAAAATGGAAGAACCCAGGTTGTTCTTCCCGATTTCTGGCGATTCCGGCATATTGGGCGACCGCCCAAAATCGTATGGGCGACCGCTCATCTTTCTGAAAGCTTTTGTGCTTGGTTGAGGGCCTTGTTGGGCGGCCGCACAGTCCCTTTTGGGCGGCCGCACAGAACCCCTGAAAATTTACATTTTGTTAATTTGTGTGAGTGAAGAACGTGCTTTGGTCTAAGTCTTGGGTGTCCTTTTAGTTGACCCTAGTGATCATTGTAGTACACTTTAGTGATAGAATTGGGTCCTTTGTGATCAAGGTTGTGTTTGAAATTCATTAATTGTTAATTGGGATTCTGGAACACCTTTATTGTGCATTGTTTGTTCAATTCATCTTCTTGGTGATTAATTGGCATGATTCCCTACTTTGGAATCCTTTGTTTTATCGTGCTAGTATTTTATTACTTAGCCTTTACGTGAAAGCCCAGCTGGCATTGTGTGTGTTTCAGGCGATGCGAAATATTATGATGGCACAAGCCAAGTCCATTATGATGTTGACCATTGTTTTGCCCAATTATTACCCTCCTCCAGATTGGCCTTGGATGTGAGAAGAGCTAGCTCCTTTGTGTGCATTTTAGCTTCTTGGAGCATGACTTTGTGGCATGTCTCCCGTCCCTTGTGACACTTCTTTTATGGTTATTGGTTCCGGTACCGGGGTTTTCTCTTCGGCTTTCATGCTAATATGAAGATGATGATTTGTTGATTATTGAAGCTGCGCAGCGATCCTTTATTGGATGTTCCGGATTGGAAAACCTTGGCTATATCCTTTGTTATGTGTTTATTTCCGCTGCTATCTGTTATGTGATAAATGCTATGTGCTATGTGATATTTATTATTGCTTATTGTATATTGCATCATAGCATGTCATGTAGTTGCATTAGTAACTTATTGAGATTTATCTCACCCCTTTTCTTTTATCTTTGTTTTTCCTTAAACCCCCCCCCCAGGTGCTAAGGATTAGTCTCGCTGATCACGAGAAAGAGGACGTCGAGGGTGGATCCGTTCTTTTGGGGAAGGTTTTTATAGGTTGGTTTACATTATGTAAATGTGTAACCATTTTGGGATAGTTGTACCAAACAATGACGTCGTTAAGAATTGAATAATTGTATTTGTTGTGCATAAACTTGTGGAAGTTTATGATAGTCGTATTTGGTTTGTATTAAACTTGGTTTTGTAAAACTTTGGAGCATCACCCTTTCGGTATCAAATGAAATTTTTAACTTCGGTATTTTGGAGTTTATTGTTAGAGTCGACGTCCAGATCGCGGTCCCGGGGCCCGCGGGGTCCGGGGTCGCGACAGTTGGTATCAGAGCTATGGCATTAGCTCTATGTATAAGTCTAGGTGGATTAGTATGACCTAGGTGGGTAGTAGTGTGCGGAGTGATTAACGGTTGATGTCTTATGCAGGTAATTGTTCTCAATGTCTGGAAGAAGAAACAGAGGAGGTACTAGCGGGGCACAGAATCAGAATGATACAAGGGATGAAGCCCGTGCCATGTTTCAAGGCATGTTTGAGGTGGCCATGAAGGCCATACATGATCAAGGTCCGAGGGTAGAGCAAGCCCCACCCCGTTATGGATTGGAGCAATTTCTGAAGTTAAAACCGGTTGAATTCAATGGGGAACCTGATGTTCGGAAAGCTGAGTTATGGATTGAGTCTATGGAGAAGATTTATGATGTATTTGTGTGTTCGGATGAGGACAAGGTCCGGTTTGTGGCTTACAAGCTTGTGGGAGCCGCCGAGCATTGGTGGAAAGGTATTAAAGCTACTTGGGATGATACTCGCACGGTTTATGCGTGGGAGTTGTTTGTGCGCAAATTCAAGGAGCATTTCATTCCGGTTGTTGATCAAAACCGAAAGGAGATCGAGCTACTCAACTTGGAGCAAGGTGTGTTGTCTATAGCACAATACTCGGCTAAGTTCATAGAATTAGCCCGGTATTGCGACTATTTGGTGAGGACCGAGGAACAAAAAGCTATGAGATTTATTCGGGGATTGAAGACCTCCATCCGTACTCAACTGATTGCTCAACGGATTGTGACGTTCCAAGATGCGGTGGACCGAGCCTATTTGATAGAGCAAGATATTGGGGAACATAAGAGGAAGACCGAGGTGGCTAACCCGAGTAAGCAAGGAGCGCAGAGCAAGTCACAACCAAGGATTGATAACCGAGGTAGCTTTGGGGGACAATCTCAGTTCCGAGGGCAACCGACCCCAAGGAACCCGGGTACCACTTCCGGGAACCAAGGGAGCCAAATTAGGAGGCCTTGTTCGTATTGTCAAAAGGAAGGTCATTCTGAAGACCGTTGTTGGAAGAAGCAAGGAAGATGCACCAATTGTGGTCAAATGGGGCATTTTGCAAGAGATTGTACTAGAGGCAAGGGACAAGCATCCGGGTCAGGAGTTGGTACTAATCAGGGTCAGAAAAGAGATGCCGCCGGAAGCCCAAGGTCCAAGGGAAAGTGTTTGCAATGAATCAACAACAAGCGACCGATGATCCATCCGTTATTGGAGGTATTATTTCTGTGTCTAATGTGAGCGCACGAGCGTTAGTAGATCCAGGATCATCTCATTCATACATTTCTGTGCAATTTGCTTCCATGTTAAATGCTGCATTCGAGTCTTTACCGTACGTGCTAGAGGTGTCGACCCCTATAGGAGAATGCTTGATTTCTGATCGAGTCTTTCGTGCTTGTGACGTGGTTATTTGTGGTCGAGTCCTTTGTGCGGATTTGGTAGTTCTTCCTATCCAAGACTTTGATGTCATTTTGGGTATGGATTGGTTGAGCAAGTTTCATGCGTCCGTTGATTACCGTAAGAAAACTGTTACTTTTTCTATTCCCGATGTGCCTAAGTTCGTTTTTGAGGCTAGTCCTCTGAGTAGGAAGGTTTGCTTAATTTCTTTTATGAAAGCGAGAAAATTATTGCATAGTGGTTGTGAGGGGTATTTGGCTAGTGTTCTGGATACTAGGAAAGAATCCCCTAGTTTAGATAGTGTTCGGGTAGTTCGGGAATTTCCCGATGTTTTCTCTACCGAGTATGATATGCCTCCCGATCGTGAGATTGAGTTTTGTATAGATCTTCTGCCGGGTACGGCTCCGATTTCGAAAGCACCTTATAGGTTAGCTCCCGCTGAGTTGAAGGAGTTAAAGGTTCAGTTGCAAGAGTTGCTTGATCGAGGGTTTATCCGCCCTAGTGTTTCCCCGTGGGGAGCACCGGTTTTGTTCGTGCGGAAGAAAGATGGTTCGCTGAGATTGTGCATCGATTACCGGAAGTTGAATCAGGTTACGGTGAAGAATAAGTATCCTCTGCCTCATATTGATGATTTGTTTGATCAGCTTCAAGGGTCCGTGGTTTTCTCTAAGCTTGATTTGAGGAGTGGGTACCATCAGTTGAAGGTTAGATCGGAGGATATTCCGAAGACTGCTTTTCGCACTCGTTATGGTCATTATGAGTTCTTGGTTATGCCGTTTGGGTTGACTAACGCGCCGGCCGTGTTTATGGATTTGATGAACCGAGTTTTCCATCCCTATCTTGATTCGTTCGTGGTGGTTTTCATCGACGACATTCTTGTTTATTCGAAATCTCGAGAGGAGCATGAACAACACTTGAGGACAGTTTTATCCGTTCTTGCGAGGGAGAAATTATTTGCGAATTCAGTAAGTGCGAATTCTGGCTCGAGAAGGTGTCATTTCTGGGTCATGTGATTTCTAAAGATGGAATTTCAGTGGATCCTTCAAAGATAGAAGCCATAGTGGATTGGAAGAGACCCGAGTCAGTGACCGAGATTCGTAGTTTTCTTGGTTTAGCCGGGTATTACAGAAGGTTTATCGAAGGGTTTTCGAGGATTGCTACTCCGATGACTCAGTTAACCCGGAAGAACGTTCCGTTTGTGTGGACGAGAAATGTGACAAGAGTTTCGAGGAATTGAAGAAGAGGTTGACTACAGCACCGATCTTGACTTTGCCTAATGGGAGCGATGGCCTAGTGATTTATAGTGATGCTTCGAAAGAGGGTTTGGGTTGTGTCTTGATGCAGAATGGGAAAGTGATTGCTTATGCTTCGAGGAAGTTGACCCCGAGTGAACAGAATTACCCGACTCATGATATGGAATTGGCCGCGATAGTCTTTGCGTTGCACAAGTGGAAACACTATCTTTATGGAGCGAAGTTCAAAATTTTTACGGATCACAAGAGTTTGAAGTACCTTTTCTCCCAGAAAGAGTTGAACAACCGACAGCGCCGATGGATGGAATTGTTGAAGGATTATGATTGTACGATTTCTTATCATCCGGGAAAGGCCAATGTGGTAGCCGATGCGATTAGTAGAAAGTCTTATGTGGCTTCGATGATGGTCCGTGAATGGAAAATGCTAGAGGATGTTCGAGATTGGTCTCCTCGTGAATCGAGACATGGGGCTATTTTTGCGAATATTAGGGTATCTCCGACCCTAATTCAGAGGGTAAAGGAAGCTCAGAAAGAGGATCCCAAGTTGATGAAGATAATGGGTAAATTGAAGGAAAAGAACTTCGAGGATTTTTCTTTGAGCTCGAGTGGAGTTTTGACTTTCCGTGGAAGATTGTGTGTTCCGGATGTTGATGGAATTAAACAGAGAGTTCTTGATGAGGGTCACAAATCGAGATATACTATTCATCCGGGTAGTACGAAGATGTATCAGGATTTGAAGCAACAATTTTGGTGGATTAATATGAAAAGGGAAATAGCCGAGTATGTTTCAAGGTGTTTAACGTGTCAGCAGGTCAAAGCCGAGCATCAGAGACCCGCGGGATTACTTCAGCCGTTAGAGATTCCGAGTGGAAATGGGAGCATGTGACTGTGGATTTTTTTACGGGACTGCCTCGTACCCGTAGGAAGTTTGACAGTGTTTGGGTAATAGTGGATAGATTGACCAAGAGTGCCCATTTCTTGCCTATTGACATCAGGTATTCGATGGAGAAGCTTGCGACCCTTTATATTGATGAGATTTTTAGATTGCATGGGGTTCCGGTTAGCATTGTGTCAGATCGAGACCCGAGGTTTACTTCTAGATTCTGGAAGGCGTTTCAGGAAGCTTTGGGTACAGATTTGCGATTCAGTATGGCTTTTCATCCTCAGACCGACGGTCAATCCGAGAGGACTATTCAGATTCTTGAGGATATGTTGCGAGCTTGTGCGATAGACTTTTCCGATTCTTGGGATTCGCACCTACCGTTAGTGGAATTCTCTTACAACAACAGTTATCAGGCTAGTATCGAGATGGCACCGTTTGAGGCCTTGTCTGGAAGGAAGTGTAGATCGCCTATTTGTTGGGATGAGGTTGGTGAAGCGAGAGTTTTGGGTATTGATTTGCTTCGGGATTCGGTTGAGAAAGTTAAAGTTATCCGGGATAGATTGAAGACAGCCCAGAGTCGACATAAGAGCTATGCAGATAACCGAAGGCGAGATCTTAGCTTTCAGACCGGTGATTTGGTGTTCTTGAAAGTGTCTCCAAAGGTGGGTATTCGTAGGTTTGGGAAGAAAGGCAAATTGGCTCCGAGGTTTATTGGTCCGTTTGAGATTTTGGGAAAGGTTAGATACACACTCATTTTTTCTAATAGTGATGAAAATTAAGCCATTCTTTTAGCATTTTTAACCTTCATACTTCGAGGTTTTATGGAAAAATGAGTGCGTACATAAAGTACAAGAGTTAGAATTGCAAAGTAGTGGGCACAAGAACTAAGAAAAAGTATGAGAGATAATTAGTGGGAGGAAATATTGTGAGTATAAAAGGAAAAGTAGGAGATGTTGGAGATTATCTCCTAGGTCATTGAGAAAGGCCTTACGTTATTGTTGGGTTTCGTGCAATCATGCGCAGCGGAAGACATTACATGAAGAAACCCAAAAGCCTACATCCGTTATGTTCAATAATTCATAATATGAAGATGAAAGAAACTAACCCTTGTAGATCGAAATATGAAGCCATGGATTTAGATGCTAAGAGAGCACCCTCTACCGGTGATCCACACTTCGAACGGATTCAAGAACGATTCTTGAACTTGACTGCTAGGTCCATCGGATTAAAAAACTTGATGAAGAACGATTCTTCAATTGCTCCCTTTGATTATTATGGTTTGATGATTGGGAATAATCAAACCTTAGTATGTCACGACCCGAATTATAGACTCTATTTTATTAGTAATTAAATGATTTTTATTTAATTATTTGCTTATTTATTTATTTAAATTATTATTTATTTAAATAATTATGTGTGCAATTTATGTGTTATAATATTTATGCCTAGCATTTTATTTGGGTCATTTGTGCTAGTGTAGATTTGTTGGGTCTTAATTGTTAGTAGGGAGTGTAGTGTTTGTGTGTAGTGTAGTGGAGGGGCCTAAGTGTAACTCTTTTAAATTATTTCCCTACTCCCTCCCTACTCCTCCCCTTCTCCCTCTTACACTCCATCTCCCTCACTCTCTTCTCTCTCCCAGACACTCTCTCTCTCTCTCTTGGTTGTGGGTAAGCTTCTTTCTCTTTCCTTCTCTCTTCTTTTTCTTCATCTTCTTCTAGTTATTTCTCATTTCTTAAAACGTAAACATTGTTTAGATCGTCGATAGATCGCGTAGACTCAAAAAGATTTGAAATCCATCAACTTTGAGAAAATTCAAGTAAGTTACTTTTCCCCCATTTTAATGCTAAAATGTTCATATCATGTTTAGATATGTTTGATGTGTTACATTTGAAGTTTGGATGAGTTTCGAATTTGTTTGGAATTTATTTGGTTTTTGATCAAAAATGGTGATTTTGGAATGTTGGGTTTGATTCTTTGTTTTGGGTTGATGAATGGTATATTGGAGTCCCCACCCTAGTTATAAATGGTTTTGGTACATTAGTACATGAGTTGGAAGTTGGGATTTTGATTAAATGTGTTTGGGTTGAAAATGGAAGAACCCAGGTTGTTCTTCCCGATTTCTGGCGATTCCGGCATATTGGGCGACCGCCCAAAATCGTATGGGCGACCGCTCATCTTCTGAAAGCTTTGTGCTTGGTTGAGGGCCTTGTTGGGCGGCCGCACAGTCCCTTTTGGGCGGCCGCACAGAACCCCTGAAAATTTACATTTTGTTAATTTGTGTGAGTGAAGAACGTGCTTTGGTCTAAGTCTTGGGTGTCCTTTTAGTTGACCCTAGTGATCATTGTAGTACACTTTAGTGATAGAATTGGGTCCTTTGTGATCAAGGTTGTGTTTGAAATTCATTAATTGTTAATTGGGATTCTGGAGCACCTTTATTGTGCATTGTTTGTTCAATTCATCTTCTTGGTGATTAATTGGCATGATTCCCTACTTTGGAATCCTTTGTTGTTTATCGTGCTAGTATTTTATTACTTAGCCTTTACGTGAAAGCCCAGCTGCATTGTGTGTGTTTCGGGCGATGCGAAATATTATGATGGCACAAGACAAGTCCATTATGATGTTGACCATTGTTTTGCCCAATTATTACCCTCCTCCAGATTGGCCTTGGATGTGAGAAGAGCTAGCTCCTTTGTGTGCATTTAGCTTCTTGGAGCATGACTTTGTGGCATGTCTCCCGTCCCTTGTGACACTTCTTTTATGGTTATTGGTTCCGGTACCGGGGTTTCTCTTCGGCTTTCATGCTAATATGAAGATGATGATTTGTTGATTATTGAAGCTGCACAGCGATCCTTTATTTGGATGTTCCGGATTGGAAAACCTTGGCTATATCCTTTGTTATGTGTTTATTTCCGCTGCTATCTGTTATGTGATAAATGCTATGTGCTATGTGATATTTATTATTGCTTATTGTATATTGCATCATAGCATGTCATGTAGTTGCATTAGTAACTTATTGAGATTTATCTCACCCCCTTTTCTTTCATCTTTGTTTTCCTTAACCCCCCCCCCAGGTGCTAATGATTAGTCTCGCTGATCACGAGAAAGAGGACGTCGAGGGTGGATCCGTTCTTTTGGGGAAGGTTTTTATAGGTTGGTTTACATTATGTAAATGTGTAACCATTTTGGGATAGTTGTACCAAACAATGACGTCGTTAAGAATTGAATAATTGTATTTTGTTGTGCATAAACTTGTGGAAGTTTATGATAGTCGTATTTGGTTTGTATTAAACTTGGTTTTGTAAAACTTTGGAGCATCACCCTTTCGGTATCAAATGAAATTTTTAACTTCGGTATTTTGGAGTTTATTGTTAGAGTCGACGTCCAGATCGCGGTCCCGGGGCCCGCGGGGTCCGGGGTCGCGACATAGTATATTATGTGTATTCTCTCTCTCCAAGAAAGAGTTTATGATTTCACAAATCAATGTTATGGGAACAATTCCCGGTTGTACATATTATATACAAGAGATCTCCAAGATCCTTTAGGGTTTAGGATGTCTTGTGCAACAAGAAAAATCATAAAATAAACTGCAATGCGGGGGGCAGCCGTACGGCGCCTAGGGAGCCGTATGGCGCCTGCCCTTTTCTACCTCGTTTTTCGCTCCTTTTAATTATCCGTTCTGCGTGTATGACCCAAAAGGATTATACTAAGTTGGCAACGAGTCCGAACCATTCAGGCCTCGTAAGTCATAAGCGGACTCTAGCAAGCAATTATGACTATCCAATTAGTATATCTTTGAAATCCAAAGTTTCCTAAAATAGAACATATCACAATCTCTTTGTTACACGATGTCTATTGAACATAAGCCATGGTTAATGGTCAACTTACTTGTTCAATGCTTTCTCGATCCTGAATATATTGATAACACAAATGACATTGATCCAATCAATTCATTTGAGCGCGACCGTTGCATTTCATCAATACTTTCATCGAGGGGGCCGAAGCTTGACATCTCTCTTAAAGAGGAACAAACCCCTTCTTGGCTTATTACCTTTTCCTACATGATTCCGATTATGCCAATCATATCCTTTATAGCTACCGGTTAAAGGTAACGTTTGAATATGTCAAACACAATGTTCATCAAGTGGAAGACTGTAATAACCTCAGGTCTGAAGATTCAAGTGATATAACTATATGAGATTTAATTATGACATTTAACCATGAAATAAATCTCATAGGGGTCAATCCAGTATTTGTTCTCCAACAAATACCCATAAGTCTAATTGTATCGCATACACATCATCATCATATGATTATCCCTTAAACTTATACTAGTAATTAATCATAATTACTAGGGACAGAGATTATTATAATAAATATGCAAAAGATATATAATCAAACATTCAATATCTTTATTAAAACGTTAAGCAAATGAACATTAATCGTTCAAATAACGTGCCTAGGGCAAACACACACCACAGTTATGTCATGTTCTCATTTGTTATGGAGATAACAACCTTGGATTATTATATGTTTTTACACGTAAGGATTAATTAAATTTAGGGCCTGAACTCCATAGGGGGGTTCCCCAAGCGGGCCTAAACTCTTTTTTTTTTTTTTTGGTGAATCAGGGCTCAATACGTATTTTTTTTCATCAATCTGGGGCTTTTTGACGGAAATCGTTTGAAAATCCTGTTAAGTGACCATGTGCCCAGCACATGACTAACAAATCAATTAGTTTTGAAGTTGACTTCATGTTTTAGGGGGTAAAATGTGAGACTGTGAAATTTAGGGGAGGGGGAAAGTAAATATTATCTCTTTCTTCTTCGATAACGATCCAGTATAAATCCACCGGCCAAAATAGCCGCTGAGGACGCCGTTGAACCGACGATAAAACACGGCCCCACTGTAAAATCTCATAATCCCATTCCTCCGCCACACCACCTACTCCGACCGCCATAGTTCCCCCGCTATATCACCGTTATACTCCTTCAAACCCGTCACCCACCATTTTAAATCAAAGCAAAAATGTTCGTCCAAAATCAAATCAAAATAC
>JAOWBW010002419.1:41137-82749 GCA_026119855.1 Campanula takesimana
AAAGGACACTAACTTCGAACAAGAATATCCTGATGAGTAAATTCCCAGCTAAGTCGAGCCTCACTGCGTACTATCCCCTGGCTTTCCTGGGGAAACAATTAAACAAATAAAGGGTGAGATAAAAATCAGTAAGCTATTAACATGCAATTATATGTCATGTTATCATGCAATACCAGTAGATACTCAACTAAACATATATCAAGTTATCATCAAGTAACAAGTATAGGAGAGGCTAACCCAACCAACAAGTAAATCAAGCTCAAGATATGATCAGGTAACAAGTAGTCAAGTAGTGTGAGAGGCTAGACCAGCTCACAAGATTGCACATAGGCCTATCACGCATTGTACCTGAATCCTTCCTTATTCCTACCAAGAATACCATTTGTGTCGATGCTTTTCTAGCTGAGGACAACCAAGAACAGGAACAAGAGACTGATGTGCAGTATATAAGAAGACCTGGTAACCAGTGTCATCCACAAGAACAAGATCCATGAGGTGAACATGACAGGAGTTAGCATTCACTTAGGTCAGGCTTATTGCTCAACCAAGGAAGCTATGCCCTTACTATGGCCGGTAGTAAGGGGTCAGGCGGAAATACATAGGGACCCGATTGTCACTTAAAACCAGCTCTCGCGACAAGCGTTGAACCTATATATTTTCGAACAAGCAAGGAGAACCGCTGGACTCACACAAGAATGCACAAGTAGATGTTTACTTGAACTACGAGAACAGAACTCAGTCCCTTATTAGTGGACTATTCTTTATGCACCATGTAATCATGTAACATGTGCTCACGAGAATATGCACCATGTAATCATATAGCATGTGCTCACGAGAATAGCACCATGTAGTGAAATGTATCATGTGCTCACGAGAATATAAGTACACGTACGCAATTATTGCGAATACCAATCAAGTTCAACTATGGCACGTAAGTGTCCATGTAACACAATCAATCCAGTAGGGTCTATTAATAACAGACCTCAATCACGTAGTAGGGTATATCACTTAGTCACATGCCAAGTTTGCACGTACGTATTCATATCACGTTTAACACCTTAAAGTGTCTATCACGATACCCTTACTATCAAATAGAGCTCAACACCTTGGACTCTAAACACGTAGTAGAATAGGTCACCTTGTACCTAGACACAGTCATACTTCACGTATATGTATCCTTAGTAATCGAATACATTTTCTAACACATATTGTGTTCTGTAATCATTCTTATTAATAAATCGTAGTATTCACGATTATATGAATTATCTTCATATTACACTAGTCCCTATTTTCTTTTAGGAACCATTTCAAGACAAGATATCTTCTTTATATTTTATATACTTCATTGAGTATATACACGATTAAAACCAATCACTAGCACTTTAGTGTTTGTTCATAACACTTACAATACACACGTATCAAGTTCAAGTATGTAGTAGAGTTAATCATTCTCTATCTAGTTCCATAACCCAATTCTTTGGTTATTCATGTCATGTATCAAATAATCAAGAAGCTACATTCTATCAAGTAGCTATATGCAAGATTTGCATATACACATCAAGAATCTTTCAAGTTTATTACCATACTCATGTAATGGTTTCAAGACATTCAAGACTTTCAAGACAATCAAGACAGTCAAGACTTTTTACAAGATTTTATCATCTTGTATCCAAGTTCTCAATCCATTTTCTTGGATGGTTAAACATGTACAAGAGTTAATTAACTTATACTTAAGTTATCAATCCAACTCTTTGGTTATTTAAGACAAGTACAAATTTACTCATCTTATATTCACGTTTTAATTAAGAAGATGAGCTATACATCTCCCAATCAAGTTCACGATCCTATTCCTAGGATATTCAAGTTCAAGGCATAGCTTTAATGCCCTTAAGTTGTTGTACAATATTTAGATTCAAGACACGTAGAAGAGTCCTTACTCTTACACTCAAGTTCAAGTTCAGAAGATGAATTATACATCTTACTCGTACAAGTTTTCAAATCCTTTTCTTAGGACATTCAAGCTCAAGACATTAGTTGGTGCCCCTAAGGTACACAAACATTAACTTCAAGACACATAAAAGAGTTTCTACTCTTATACTCAAGTTATCATTTAATTATGATTCAAGTCCACATTTTATTTGTTCACAAAGGGACTATTTTTCAGTACTAGAGTGTTCTACAACACTCATCTAGGCCATCTAGGGTAGTACCCTAAACCTAGACCAAGAATACTTCGAGTTCAAATTAAGTAAATGAGCTAGACAACTCATACTTACGAGTTCTTAATCCCTTACATAGGATATTCGATTTCAAGACACTAATTTGGTGCTCTCACGGTGCACAAACATTAGTTCCAAGACAAGCATAACACATAAGTGCTTGTTCATAGCACTTTCAAGACATATAAAAGAGTTATTACTCTATACTTAAGTTCTCATTTGAGTTCTATAAGTGTCCATGTTCAAGACTAAGTTCTCATTTTAATTCAATGAGTATACACGTCAAGTTCTGATGCCCCTAAGGTGTCACAACACTTGCTAGGACATCTTATACTAAGGTTATATACCTTAACTAGAGTTACTTCCAACTTATACAAACTTTAAACAACATTTTGTTCTTCAGGTAACTGTGCGGTCGCCTAAAATGGCATGTGCGGTCGCACACAAGCAGGTCAATTCCTTTGAAAAACCTTCAGAAAGTTGGGCGGTCGCCCAAGTATTTGTGCGGTCGCACAAGGTACCAAAATGCGAAATTTTCATTTCTTTCCAAGTTAAGAAATCTCCGTCCCAAACGTAGGAGTAACTTTCTATTAACATTTTAATACACCCAGGAGTATACAAACATTTTCTTAACACCTATTTTCAAGCTCAATTCATTTCTTTTACGTCCCATAAATAATAGGACAATTTCTTTTATTCCATATTAATATTTCACCGTCCCCAAAGTATAAGTACAATTTTCTATATACTACTATATACATTTAGGATACTTCCATTCATTTCCCCGTACCACAAATAATGGTACAATTTTTCTAATAATTATTTAAATCAAGTTACTATTTTACCGTCTCACGAATAGGAGTACAATTTAACAATTTGCAAACCCAGGAGGTTAACCAATTTGAACCAATTTTTCCAATTTTCTTTTGTACGCATAATATTTATACTCTCCCTTCGTCCAAAAATTACAAGTATCACAAAAAATTGCTCAAAACACAATTTTAACAAGAACAAGTATCGGAAATAACATATATGCATGTTATTACAAGTAAGGGAGAGCTAATAACTTACCTAGTCAAAAATCAAGTTGACCCAAATTAATTTCTGATCGGTCGGAAACGCTCTATTCAACGCCACGAATATTTATCCGGGACCAGAATCACGAACAGATGAATAATTAAGCTCGAGGAGTCGAGAATAGAAGAAATTTCTACTCCTAACTTTAGAACAGAGAAAGTACGAGAAGAAGTAATTTTGGGAATATGCTTCTGAGAAGCAAACCCACTTGATATACATGCCACTTTCAAAGAATTGCAACTAGGCCCCTCAAGTTTCACTAATTACAAAAAGGCCCCTAAACTTTCAACTTTGACATTTAACCACCTTAATTTTCTAAAGTAGTTAAATAAATTAACTCAAATAAAATAGCATATAAATATGCTAGTCAAGAATTTAACAAATAAATCAAATATTTAACGAGATTAAGGATGGGCGTTACATCCTCCCCACCTTAAAGAAAATTCGTCCTCGAATTTTTACTAGATTAAGATTATAACCATATATAATCAGCGAAGAGAACTCAAGAACATCACGACTATGCACAGATACTCACAAATATTCTATGCAATTTAGATGTATCAATTATAACATCAAAACACATAAAGTCAAGCAGACTCGATTAGTCAATCCACTATATTGGTGAAACTTGACATATCCACTAAAATAATAGAACTGGTCATATCCTCCAGATCACTGTAATACTGGTCAAATCCACTAGGAAATCTCAAATACTGAAGTCTTGGTTATCCATCGTTTCAATATTCAGAACTGACTTTACGTATATCAATCCATCAAGACAATCCATAAAAAGATGTAGCTCTCGGTGTCAAATGGTTAACAATAGAGCTGCCTTCGAAATTCATTCATGAATCTCTAACAAGACCACGAAATCTCAAGAACACGCGTACCTTGGTTGTTTCCACTTATAGGTCAACACAGATATATCCTCTATCAAGAAATTTCTCAAGTTGAATCTTCAACTCTTTTAAATCAATCAAGGTCAAGAACATTAATCCAGATGTCAGCACTATATTCGCACTGTAACAACTCAAAGATAATCCAAGTTTCTCATCAAGAATGGTGTATCCATCTGATTTGGTATAGAAATTCCACTATCAATCACATAGGTTAAATACCCAGTACAATCTCAAGAACCCTTTCTAGACTTTCAATGCAGAACATAAAGGTTATGCATAAATCTATCATGCTCACATATATAGTCAAGCATACTAGCAGAGAATTAATTACCATCTATTATGGTAAACAAGATTGGCCTAACACATAGAAAGCCAAGTATGACACGTAGACAGCCAAGCTATATCACGTATCACATCAATGTCCCATCTAGGTAACCACGGACCAAATTAACATAGAACGTTATAGGGTGTTATCACCCACACTTTTATCAAGCTCTTATAAATAATGATATCAACACGTAGTCTCTTACTAGAGAATACACTTCCACGCAATTCACGAGATAAGGACAAGCATGCATATATAGCACGAATAATGTCCACAAGACAAGATAGATACGCCTAAGTCTTTGAAGACTCGCACTCTCGATTCTCGAATCATCTAATCCAATTGGATCAAACACTATCAACACCAGTCCTATGCCTGGTATAACAACAAGTAACGAAGCACTCGGCGTCGAAAACACACCCAAGACTAACCCCACCTAGGCCATAGACCCTATCCAGGCTAAGAGCTAAACCATAGCTCTGATACCACACTGACACGCCCCAAGTCCCGGGATTCCCTAATAGAACCTCGAACCTGGTGCGCGTAATTAACAAGAAACAAGAAACTAACGGGAAACAGGGAACAAATACCTGTTTAAAAACAAAACTGACATGATATATATACTCAAAAGTAGGGAGCTAAGATAGCTCACACGAGTTCTAGACCAAGAAAATAAAAACCAAATGGTTACATACAGCGGAAGACATGCCTAGCAAATAAGCTAGCAACAAGAACTGTCTAGGGACAACAAATACTACCCCAATACCAGCCCAGAGTTTATTAACTCATACAAGATCGTCCTTACCAAAATATAAAAGGACACTAACTTAGAACAAGAATATCCTGCTGAGTAAATCCCAGCTAAGTCGAGCCCTCACTGCGTACTATCCCTGCTTTCCTGGGGGGGGGGAAACAATTAAACAAAATAAAGGGTGAGATAAATCTCAGTAAAGCTATAAACATGCAATTATATGTCATGTTATCATGCAATACCAGTAGATACTCAACTAAACATATATCAAGTATCATCAAGTAACAAGTATAGGAGAGGCTAACCCAACTCAACAAGTAATCAAGCTCAAGATATGATCAGGTAACAAGTAGTCAAGTAGTGTGAGAGGCTAGACCAGCTCACAAGATGCACATAGGCTATCACGCATTGTACCGAATCCTTCCTTATTCCTCCCAAGAATACCATTTGTTGTCGATGCTTTTCTAGTGAGGACAACCAAGAACAGGAACAAGAGACTGCTGTGCAGTATATAAGAAGACCTGGTAACCAGTGTCATCCACAAGAACAAGATCCATGAGGTGAAACATGACAGGAGTTAGCATTCACTTAGGTCAGGCCTTATTGCTCCAACCAAGGAAGCTATGCCCTTACTATGGCCGGTAGTAAGGGGTCAGGCGGAAATACATAGGGACCCCGATTGTCACTTAAACCCCAGCTCTCGCGACAAGCGTGAACCTATATATTTGAACAAGCAAGGAGAACCAGCTGGACTCACACAAGAATGCACAAGTAGATGTTTACTTGAACTACGAGAACAGAAACTCAGTCCCTTATTAGTGGACTATTCTTTATGCACCATGTAATCATGTATCATGTGCTCACGAGAATATGCACCATGTAATCATATATCATGTGCTCACGAGAATATGCACCATGTAGTAATGTATCATGTGCTCACGAGAATATAAGTACACGTACGCAATTATTGCGAATACCAATCAAGTTCAACTATGGCACGTAAGTGTCCATGTAACACAATCAATCCAAGTTAGGGTCTATTAATAACAGACCTCAATCACGTAGTAGGGTATATCACTTAGTCACATGCCAAGTTTGCACGTAATATCATATCACGTTTAACCCTTAAAGTGTCTATCACGATACCCTTACTATCAAATAGAACTCAACACCTGGACTCTAAACACGTAGTAGAATAGGTCACCTTGTACTAGACACAGTCATACTTCACGTATATGTATCGTTAGTAATCGAATACATTTTCTAACACATATTGTGTTCTGTAATCCTTCTTATTAATTTAAATCGTAGTATTCACGATTATATGAATTATCTTCATATTACACTAGTCCCTATTTTCTTTAGGAACCATTTCAAGACAAGATATCTTCTTTATATTTTATATACTTCATTGAGTATATACACGATTAAAACCAATCACTAGCACTTTAGTGTTTGTTCATAACACTTACAATACACACGTATCAAGTTCAAGTATGTAGTAGAGTTAATCATTCTCTATCTAGTTCCATAACCCAATTCTTTGGTTATTCATGTTCATGTATCAAATAATCAAGAAGCTACATTCTATCAAGTAGCTACATGCAAGATTTGCATATACACATCAAGAATCTTTCAAGTTTATTACATACTCATGTAATGGTTTCAAGACATTCAAGACTTTCAAGACAATCAAGACAGTCAAGACTTTTACAAGATTTATCATCTTGTATCCAAGTTCTCAATCCATTTTCTTGGATGGTTAAACATGTACAAGAGTTAATTAACTTATACTTAAGTTATCAATCCAATTTTTGGTTATTTAGGACAAGTACAAAATTTACTCATCTTATATTCACGTTTTAATTAAGAAGATGAGCTATACATCTCCCAATCAAGTTCACGATCCTATTCCTAGGATATTCAAGTTCAAGGCATAGCTTAATGCCCTTAGTTGTACAATCTTTAGATTCAAGACACGTAGAAGAGTCCTTACTCTTACACTCAAGTTCAAGTTCAGAAGATGAATTTATACATCTTACTCGTACAAGTTTTCAAATCCTGTTCTTAGGACATTCAAGCTCAAGACATTAGTTGTGCCCTAAGGTACACAAACATTAACTTCAAGACACATAAAAGAGTTTCTACTCTTATACTCAAGTTATCATTTAATATGATTCAAGTCCACATTTATTTGTTCACAAAGGGACTATTTTTCAGTACTAGAGTGTTCTACAACACTCATCTAGGCCATCTAGGGTAGTACCCTAAACCATAGACCAAGATACTTCGAGTTCAAATTAAGTAAATGAGCTAGACAACTCATACTTACGAGTTCTTAATCCCCTACATAGGATATTCGACTTCAAGACACTAATTTGTGCTCTCACGGTGCACAAACATTAGTTCCAAGACAAGCATAACACATAAGTGCTTGTTCATAGCACTTTCAAGAAATATAAAAGAGTTATTACTCTTATACTTAAGTTCTCATTTGAGTCTATAAGTGGTCCATGTTCAAGACTAAGTTCTCATTTTAATTCAATGAGTATACACGTTTTTAAAACCAAGTTCTGATGCCCCTAAGGTGTCACAACACTTGCTAGGACATCTTATACTAAGGTTATATACCTTAACTAGAGTTACTTCCAACTTATACAAACTTTAAACAACATTTTGTTCTTCAGGTAACTGTGCGGTCGCCTAAAATGGCATGTGCGGTCGCACACAAGCAGGTCAATTCCTTTGAAAACCTTTCAGAAAGTTGGGCGGTCGCCCAAGTATTTTTGTGCGGTCGCACAAGGTACCAAAATGCGAAATTTTCATTTCTTTCCCAAGTTAAGAAATCTCCGTCCCAAACGTAGGAGTAACTTTCTATTAACATTTTAATACACCCAGGAGTATACAAACATTTTCTTAACACCTATTTTCAAGCTCAATTCATTTCTTTTATCGTCCCATAAATAATAGGACAATTTCCTTTTATTCCTATTTAATATTTCACCGTCCCCAAAAGTATAAGTACAATTTTATATTATACTACTATATACATTTAGGATACTTCCATTCATTTCCCCGTACCACAAATAATGGTACAATTTTTCTAATAATATTTAAATCAAGTTACTATTTTACCGTCTCACGAATAGGAGTACAATTTAACAATTTGCAAACCCAGGAGGTTAACCAATTTGAACCAATTTTTCCAATTTTCTTTTGTACGCATAATATTTATACTCTCCCTTCGTCCCAAAATTACAAGTATCACAAAAATTGCTCAAAACACAATTTTAACAAGAACAAGTATCGGGAATAACATATATGCATGTTATTACAAGTAAGGGAGAGCTAATAACTTACCTAGTCAAAAATCAAGTTGACCCAAATTAATTTCTGATCGGTCGGAAACGCTCTATTCAACGCCACAAATATTTATCCGGGACCAGAATCACGAACAGATGAATAATTAAGCTCGAGGAGTCGAGAATAGAAGAAATTTCTACTCCTAACTTTAGAACAGAGAAAGTACGAGAAGAAGTAATTTTGGGAATATGCTTCTGAGAAGCAAACCCACTTGATATACATGCCACTTTCAAAGAATTGCAACTAGGCCCCTCAAGTTTCACTAATTACAAAAGGCCCCTAAACTTTCAACTTTGACATTTAACCACCTTAATTTTCTAAGTAGTTAAATAAATTAACTCAAATAAATAGCATATAAATATGCTAGTCAAGAATTTAACAAATAAATCAAATATTTAACGAGATTAAGGATGGGCGTTACAAATATAGTGCTGATATCTAAATCAATGTTCATGACATCGGTTGAGTTCAAAGTATTGAAGGTTCAACTTGAGAAATTTCTTGATAGAGGATTCACCCAGATTAATATATCTGCATGGGGTGCATCTGTATTGATTGGCATGAAGAGATATGGTACTTTGCGATTTCATATTGAATGCAAAGAGTTCAACCAGGTGACTATAATGAACCAGTACTTGTTATCGTGTATGGATGAATTATCTGATCCCTGAAGTTAATCAGTGGTCTATTCAGTGTTTGATTGATAAGTGGCTACCATTAGTTGGAAAGTCAACTATGAGGATATATTGAAAACATCTTCTCATATCAGGTATGCTCGTTATGAATGCGTGATTATGCTATTTCGATTGATATATGATCTAGCGGTATTGATGGATTTGATGAATAATATCTTCAAACCATAATTTGATTTCTTTGCGATGAAGTGATTAATGACCTATTGGTGTATATCAAGTCGCAGACTGAGAATTGATTGTATTGAAATTTCTCGAGAGAAACAATTGTTTCCAAAAGCTAGCAAGAGAAAGAAGATCTATTATCTTGAAGTGGGTTTACTTCAGGCATCTTTGTTGACCTATATATGTGGAAACAACCGAGGTACGATTATTCTTGAGATTTTCTTGATCTTTTTAGAGATTCATTAATGAATTTCGAAGGTAGCTCTATTATTAACTATTTGACACAGAAAGCTACACTTTCTGATGGATTGATAAGCATGAAACCAATTTTCAAATATTGAAATGATGGATGACCATAACTTCAGTATTTGACCTTGCCTAGTGGATTCGACTGATATGATGGTTATTTGGAGGATATGACCTGTGTTACTATTTTCTCGTGTATATGTCAAGATTCACCAATATAGTGGATATGATAAATTCATTATGCATAATGAAGCTCGACCAAGAGATAAAACGTGTGTTAATTCAAAATGGTAACGTACTTGTATATGCTTCGAGGAGATTGAGTTTTTATGAATAGAATAATTCTACTCATGACTTGAAACTGATTGTGATCCTACGGCTATTGTATTAGCGGATTCATTGAACATAAATACTTGTATTTCATGATTGATGGTACTGAATGGGAGAAAATTTCTGAGTATTCAACTAAATCCTTGAATTGCGATTATTTGAAAGCAGAATATCAGAGATCGTTTGATTTGTTATAATCCTTTGAGATTTGTGAATAGATATGAACATATTGCGATGGATTTCGTGGAAGGATTATCATTTAATAGATAAGTCCCGATGGTATTGGTTATAGTGGATTGATTAATCAAATCTGCATGACTTTATGTGTTGTGATGTTATGATCGATACATCTTGATTACATGGGATACCTGTGAATATTATATATGACAGGGATTCTTGTTCTACATCTTGTTCTACACCTTGTTTTACATCTTGATTATGATAACTTTTTGAGCACTCTGGGCACTTAACCGAGGTTGCTCCTTGATCATATGTTACGGGCATATGAAGTGGATTTCCTTGTGGCCATTGTATGAGCTTGCTATTTAGTGGAAATTCCATCACACGAATTAATTAGTATATGGGTAACTGCTTGTATGGATACTTGATTCTTGTCTTGAGCACGAATACTTCTTGTAAAAGTTTCATGGGAAAGTCACAGTATCGAGAAGGTTATGTGAGAATAATACTCGCAGGTAATTGATAATATGGTATGGTATACCATATTCTTGCTATTCTTGAGTTCTATTTGTTATTTATATGTTTTATAATTCCGATCAGTAAAATTCGAGGATGAATTTTCTTTAAGGAGGGGAGGATGTAACGCCCGTCCTAATTCCTATTAAATTCTTGCCTTGCATATTTATATGCTATTTTATTTGAGTTAATTATTTAACTAATTGAGCAAGTTTAGGTCCTAAGTGTTCAAAGTTGAAACTTTAGGGTCATTTGTGAAAAATAAAGCTTAGGGGCTAAAATGCTCAAATTGAAACTTGAATGGCCTTTTTGCCAAAGTTAGAACTTGAGGGGCCAAAGTATAATTCTTTGAAAGTCATAAGGATAAAGCTTGTTTGCTTTCTTCTCTGAGATCATTGTTTCCCCAATTCTCTCGTACTTTCTCTCTGTCTCAGAAGAAAGTTAGGGTTTACCCTATTTTCGATCCCTCTTGCTTAATTATGCCTCTGTTCGAAAATCCGACTTCGCATAAATGATCAGGGCGGTGAGTAGAGTATTCCCTGCCGAACAGAAATTAGTTTGGGTGAATTTGATTTCGGAGTAGGTAAGTCACTAGCTCCCCCTTGTTTGTAATAACATGCCTATGTGTTATTCTTGATACTTGTGCTTGTTAATTTCGTGATTGGAATGATTTTTGTGATACTTGTAAAATTGGGACGAAGGGAGTATTCTTGTACTGTGTAAAGAGAAGGGAACAAAATTATACTCCTACTTGGAAATGGAATAAAATTATACTCCTGAGTGTTATTGAAGTGTTAGCAATTATACTCCTATTCGTGGGACGGTGAAATATTAAACTTGATTAAATGTTTATACAAGTATATTAGAAAAATTATACTTATACTAATGGGACGGGGAAATTAATGAAAGTATCCCTAAATGAGTATATTAGTATATTAGAAAGTTATACACCTACTTGTGGGACGGATGAAATTTGACTTGCAGGGAAAAAATGGGAAATTTGAGCTCCAGGCTTCTGGGCGCCGCCCAGAAGGGCCATGGGCGACCGCCCAAAACTACTGAAAGAGGGGTTCCAAAAGTCTAGTCTGGGCGACCGCCCAGGTGGGGAGTGGGCGACCGCCCAAGTCCCCTGTTTCACAAAAGTGGTTTAAACTCAAATGAAATGAAACCTTATCCCTCCTAAGGCATAAAGCCTTAGTATAAGATGTCCTAGCAAGTGTATATGTACCTTGTGGGGCATTAGAACTTGGTCTTGAACATGAGTACTCATAGAATTAAAATGAGAACTTGAGCCTAAGAGTAAAAACTCTTTTAATTGTCTTGAAAGTGCTATGAACAAGCACTAATGTGTTATTGTTAGTACCCGATCTGAAAATGAGTTTATTAGGGCTTTCCCAAATATACAAGGACTTTATAGGAATTAGAAACCTTGCGAAGACTTGTCCCGGATTCCCAAAAATAGTTCAATGTTCTAGAAAAACATTAAATATGGACATTTAGGGTTGCCTTGTATGAACAGTAAAACCCTAGCTTGAATTTCAAGTCAGTGCGCAACGATGGCCACGCGGCCACTTTCGCCGCCGCCCTCAATATTGGCCACGCGGCCACTTTCGCCGCCGCCCTCAATATTGGCCACGCGGCCACATCCGCCCCGGATGATCTGGACCGTCAGATCTCTCCATCAGTTTCCTATTTAAAGACCTCCCTTGTTGTCTCATAATAAACGGATCCGAATTTGAGAGCTCTTAAGTGACGATTTTGCTCCCAAATCAAGTCATTCAAGCCTCCAAAAACACTCTCAAGAATCCCAAGAAGATCCAAGGTTATTTCTTGCCAACAAAGGTAAGTTTTCTAACTTTTCTTCATGTTCTTGCATTATTTCTAATGTAGATCTTTAATATTCATATTCTTAATATGTTCATTCATGTGTTCTTCATAATATTCATATTCTTAATATGTTTATTCATGTGTTCTTCATAATATTCATGTTCCTAACATCTTTATTCATATTTTCTTCATGACATTCATATGTTCATATATGTTCTTCATATGTTCATCGTGTTCATAGATTAAAACCTTATTTATGCCATATTTAGGGTGGCGATCTTCATAATTACATGTTATTTCATAGCCGATGATGATCTAGGGTTCATCAACCCGAGGATGATCTAGGAACTACTTCTAAACCCTAAACTTTAGGTAATTCCCCCTCATTATGCATGATCCCGATTCTTCTGCCTATTCTAAATTCTCTACGAACTACGCTGACCTGAGCTTCTCACCTTGAGAGGAACGTAGGCAATCTTCGGATCCGGTCTCAATCACTAACACACTACATACACCGCATCATGATAGAAAGACCGATCAATTCGGGCAATAGGAGTGATAACGTCCAATATTCTTCTCTTGTTGTAATTTGACCCCCGAACCCATTAAACATGCTTTTTCTCAATATTTTGGCTATAATTAAAACGGCGTGGCGACTCTCATATTTTAATGTTACTATGAATATTCCCAAATTCAAACACACGTATTCACAGTGGCGACTCTGCTGGGGAAGAAAGGTTTGAAACTTTTTCAAACTTAGTGGGTCTAACTTTCATCACCTCATGGTGCTTGCCATGTTCACACATGCACACACCTGCCATGTTTACACATGCACACACCTGCCATGTTCTCATATACACCACACACTTTCCATGTTTACACATACACCCTACACACACCTGCCATGTATACACATGCACCCTACACACACCTGCCATGTTTACACATGCACCCTACACACACTTGCCATGTTTACACATGCACACACTTGCCATGTTTACACGTGCACCTCACACACACTTGCCATGTTTACACATGCACCTCACACACTTGTCATGTTTGTACATGCACCCTACACACACTTGCCATGTTTACACATGCACACACTTTCCATGTTTATACATGCACCTCACATACTTGCCATGTTTACACATGCACCCGTGCACCCCGCAATGTTAATACTTGTACTTTGTTGATACTTGTACTTTGTATATACCTTGTATCCTTGTACCTTTGTTATTTTTCGCCTTAGTATTAGGGTCAAACAAACTCTGCTATGCTCCCTTGTACATTATTTTCCTTCTCCTGCATTGCATTGCATAGCATCATTCAAACGTTCAAAGCTTCTCTCTTTTCTCCCTAAAAAGAATTAGTTTCTTGCCTCACACTACCACTAGTCCGTGTCAGCACTGCACAGGTCCCTACTACCCGGAGTATTCGATGTGCAGGAATTTGTGCGCTACTGCCTCACATTTTTCGAGTCACTCGTCTACTCCACTCACCGTGTACGCTCCGCGAGCGGTGGGAACCTTTAACCTAACCCGTGTCGACCCACACATAGAGATTAGGACACTCCTCGGACCACCCATTTAGGATGTAAATAAATGCAAAACTTTTCGCAAAATAAAATGTGCATTGCATCTAGGCGACCTCTAAGGTCCATCGCTCATCCGTTGGGCCATCATTGCGATCCATTTGGGTCTACCCTTCACCTTCGACCGCCTAAGTCAACCTTCTCAACATTTGACCGCCTAGGTCAACCTTCTCAACCTTTGACCCCCTAGGTCAACCCTTACCAACTTTTGACCTCCTAGGTCAACCTTATCCGCCTGTGACTCCTTAGGTCAACCTTTGACCTCCTAGGTCAACCTTTGACCGCCTAAGTCAACCTTCTCAACCTTTGACCCCCTAGGTCAACCTTTGACCGCCTAGGTCAACCCTCTGAACCTTTTGACCTTCTAGGTCAACCTTTGACCCCCTAGGTCAACCTTATCAACCTTTGACCGCCTAGGTCAACTTTATCTACCTTTGACCCCTTAGGTCAACCTTTGACCCCCTAGGTCAACCCTTACCAACTTTTGACCTCCTAGGTCAACTTTATCCGCCTCCGACCCCTTAGGTCTACCCTTAACCTCCTAGGTCAACCTTATCCACCTTTGACCTCTTAGGTTAACCCTTGACCCCATAGGTCAACCTCATCCACCTTTGACCTCTTAGGTTAACCCTTGACCGCCTAGGTCAACCTCATCCGCCTTTGACCTCTTAGGTCAACCCTTGACTGCCTAGGTCAACCTCATCCGCCTTCAACCTCTTAGGTCAACCCTTGACCGCCTAGGTCAACTTTATCCGCCTCCGACCTCTTAGGTCAACCCTTGACCTCCTAGGTCAACCTTATCACTCCCGACCTCTTAGGTCAACCCTTGACCACCTAGGTCAACCTTATCACCTTTGACCCCCTAGGTCAAACTTATCTACCTTCGACCTCTTAGGTCAACCCTTGACCTCCTAGGACAACCTTATCACATTTATCATCTTTGACCTCTTAGGTCTACCCTTGACCCCATAGGTCAACCTCATCCGCCTTCGACCTCTTAGGTCAACCTTTGACCCCTTAGGTCAACTTAATCATCTTTGACCTCTTAGGTCAACCTTTGACCCCCCTAGGTCAACATCATCCTCCTAGGTCAGCCTTATCACCTTTGACCTCTTAGGTCAACCTTTAACCCCCTCGGTCGACATTATCACCCGTTGACCTCTTAGGTCAACCTTTGACCTCCTAGGTCAACCCAATCACCTTCGACCTCTTAGGTCAAACTTAGACTCCTAAGTCAACCTTATCCATTTTCGACCTCTTAGGTCAATCTTTGATTCCATAGGTGAACCCAATTACCTTTGACCTTAACCCGCTTAGGTCTAACCGTCATCCTGACCCACCTAGGTCATTATTTGACCCACCGTTGTCCATACCAACCTAGGTCAACCCGTCTCAAACCGTTTAGGTCCACGCACCATCCTTGACCCATCTAGGTCAACTCGTCCGTCTTAGGTTAAAACTACCCCTTTACCTTTGACCCATCTAGGTCAACCCGCGACCCGCTTGGGTCGACTTACCTATCTTGTATCCATCTAGGTCAATCTCCAACATTCCTTGGTCCACCAACCCGAATAGGTCAACCTTAGACTCGCTTAGGTCAAACCATGTCTATCCCACTTAGATCATCCCATAGGCAACCCGTTACATCCCGCTATCTTGATTCATTCACCATATAGGTCAATCCAACCCTTCTCATTTAGGTCGACCTATCCTTTACCCATCTAGGTCAACCCACCATTATCGTCGCATCCTAGCTTGAACCATTTCTTGTCTCAAACATTAGGTCAAACCTTAGGTCAAATTTAGGTCAAACCTTAAGTCAAACCTTACCCGATTCCTATAGGTCTTCCTCACCCATGCTTGACTACAGACCGAGTCATCTCCCTCTTTTTGACCCCTATGGTCATCTCTCACCTCTTTTTAAAAGTCTAACTTGACTCGAAATACGGCGACCTAAGCCTCTTATTGTGTGGGACCACTCCCTCATGATAAGGGGAACGTAGGCAACTTCGGCCCGGTCAAACTTTCAATTTTTTACCAAAATGCATTTCAAAAATGTGGAGACCGACTCTTTTCCAAAAAATGATTTTATAATGATGCCTTATCATTAAATACGAATCTAATTCTTTCATGACTAGAGTTCTGCATCATGTCGGCTGCAAAGAACATCGAAGTTGCAACTGAAGCTGCTACCCAAGATCCCGAGACAATCCTCTACACCGGTACTGCTCTCAGTAAGCAAGCATCCCACTTCGAAGCCATCCTCGATGAACAAGCAATCCACTTTAAGGCCATTCTCAACGAGCAAGCAACACACTTTCAGAAGGAAATGCATAAGACCCTAAGAGATATCGAGAGGCGCCATTTGTCTGACATTCGTGGCGTTTATGATTACCTCAGTCGAGTTCTCCCTCTTGCTCAATTTCAACACCCGTACGCTCCTCAAATGTATGGGCCATCACAGATTTCCCCCGTTGGGATGACTCCTAAGACTACTCATCAACGACAGGTACCGGTACCTAAACCACCCTCAAAGACAGTTCGGAAGGACGAACGCGAGTACAATGACTTGGGTATGCCGTTAGCCAAACTATTCAAAAGTCTAGTTCAAGCCGGAAAGTTGTCTCCTTTGTTCAACTATGAACCAAGTAGGGTGAAGCAAGGCTTGGATCCCTCCAAACACTGCCAATACCACCAGTACATTGGGCATGACACCGAAGATTGCCTCCAATTGAGGAGAAAGATTCAAAGCCTCATTGACAGCGGAGCCATCACCCGCCAACGGAATACATGGGCATGGGCAAAAGAAGAAATTGGGGCTACCTCCTTTAAATAAAAGAAAAGAAAAGGGTCATTCAGTCTTCGTAGGTTCTAGAGTGTCCTTAGTCAAAAGTCCACCTTGGACGATTTTTGTTTCTTTAAGTAAAAGTCCACCCCGGACTAGTCAGTTTAAATCTTTTAGTTCCAATAAAAGGGTCTTTATTTCTTTTCTTTTCTCTCTCGACTTGAGACATAAGCTTGCATATATCAATTTCATGAAAATTGTCTTATTCACCATTTTCGCTTGATTGCTATATCTTTATATGATGAATTAATCTTAATCTTACTCATTAATGACGACTCATTAAAAGGTAAATGGACCCACAAACCATTCACATAACTAAGTAAACGATTAATCTCAAAATAACAAATGCTTCGATCAATTGGTATGAACGAATCACTTTCTCTTCTCTCTACATTCTACCCCCATACACTCTCTCTATACACTCACCCCTTGTACACACTTCATGTACACTCTCTATATACACCTTCTCCCATACACTATCCTCATACGCCTCTCATCCCACCATTAGACCCCTTTTTATAAGGTCGTGACAAAGAAATGGACTGCGTTTGCTCATCATCAAATAGACATCCATGCTGCCACAATTTAAAGGGTTGGTTTGTTCCCTTCATGAGTACTACATGCCGTTACACTGGGCTGTCCGTATTCCATCGCAAATGTAAGACAAGTTCACGAAGTCATTCATGCCATTAATTGGTGCACGTGATAATCCAATGGAGCTCTACCGGTGAAAATCAAGGGGCTAGGATGCCCGCCGCCAGCAAAAGGCCGCTTGAACTATAAGGAAGCTACCTCGCAATCGAGAGAGGCGAAAGCAAACTAGGGGCTTGTCTTGCCCAATGTTTCATGTACAAATATAAAAAAAATATGGCTCGCTAGGTTGAAACCCAAAGGGCGACCTAGGCAAAAGTTAGAGCATTGCACAAAAAGAAGCCCGCTAGGTTGAAAACCCGAAAGGGCGGTCTAGGCAAAAAAAAAGGGGTTGCACAAAGAGATAAAATAAAAAAGAAAAAGAAAAATAGAAGGGGCTATAACCATGGAAAAGTAAAAGTCCCATTTTCTTTTCACCTCAAATGTTCTATTTTCCTTTCTTTCCTTACAAAGTAGATAAACGGCAGCAACCCATGACAACTACGATGGAGCAATCCACTGCAACAACTACAAAGGAGTAATCCACCGCAATGAGCTACAAAAAACAACTCACCTCAAACGAACCTCACACCCCTAAACTCAAAACCCAACTCATCGTCAACCGGGCAACCACTCAAAGCCAAACATAACCTACCTTGGGCCAACTTTCTTTCTTTTCTTTCCTCCCACATATACCCACTGAAACCCGACACCATCGTCAAGCGGGTCATCCCCGAACTACGCGGACCTGAGCTCCTCACCTTGAGGAGAACGTAGGCAACCTCCCGGTTCGGTCCAAAATATACACAACCCACCTCGTAGCCAATTTTCCTTCTCTTCTCTCTTCCCCCATATTTCTACTCTTGACTTCTTCACTCACAATTGATCAAAACATTTATTAATTTGAGGCTACTTGTTTACCAATTAACCATAACTCATTAACTAATCAACGAGGTCCATTCTCGAGCAATCAAATGAGAATCTTGAATAAAACAATTTTCAAATGTCTCGACAAGTCTTCCGTTCTACAATCTAGGAAAGAGCTAAACACTTACTTTCTGTCAAAGCAGGGGCTTCCTCCCTTTTGTACATATATACCCTCAGTTGCTCAAAGAGTCAAAATATGAGTACTATCTCTCTCTCTCTCTCTTACTATCCCCAAAATGCCCCCGCATGTTTTCAAACAATTCTTTTTTCCTTTTTTGAGTTGACTGAATGATTTCAAAAAAAAAAAAAAAAAAAAAAATTGACGCAAAAGAGATGCCCGCTAGATTGAAAACCCGCAAGGGCGGTCTAGGCAGAAAAAAGGGTGCGTCTTAAAAGAGGTAGGATACCTCGTTCTACGCAACTGGGGCTTCCCTAACAATAAAGGACCGACCATAAGGTTTCTCAAAGAATGCCGGGGCGTCAACAAGGATACACTTAGAAGAAGGGCATCCCTCATCATCAAGCTTGACGTAGAGTTTCTAAAAGGAGGGAGGGTACCCGCTCACCAAATTAGATAATCCCCAACGGAATGGGTCGACTATGTGGTTTCCCAGAGAATACCGAGGCCTCAACAAGGATACACTTAGAAGAAGGGCACCCCTCATCGTCAAACTCGGCACGCGACGACCTATTTGGATTGATTAGAATCATAATTAATTATAAGGCATCTGTATAAGATCATAACACTTTCATAAATTTTTCTCCTCCCCGACACTTTGTTTATAAACCCACACGCTCGGTCTCCACAAAATTGTAAAAACATCCTCGATCCATCTGAGACCCATCTTCGTGATTCTTGAGTTGACTCGGTCCTTCACCCTATTTCATACACAATAGAATACCCTTAGGTCCCAACCTACCTGGTTCAAAACCTTAGGTCCCAAGCCTACCCGGTCAGTCTTGCCTAAGTTACACCATAAACTCTCTAGGTCCCGAGCCTACCCGATCAGTCTTACCTAGGTCCCAAACCTACCCGGTGAATCTTACCTACGTTACATCATAACCTCTTAGCTCGACCTTCCGCAAGTTCGTAGCATGACCCCTCCGGCCTCAAACCGGTTCTACCCAAAACTTCAGACCTTAAACCAGTTAACCAAGGCCAAATCCTTAGGGTGACCCATAGGTCCCGAACCTACCGGTCCTGAGCCTACCCGATCTCCTAGATCTCAAACCTACCAACACATACTCATCCTTACCTTGTCTAAGCAATAGCTCTCTTATCCTCCTCGTTCCAACCTTTTAGGTCTACTCAGTCTAACCTGTTGAGCGATCCCTTAGATCCCAAGACCATTCGAGTCTACCAAACTTATCCTTGAAGTCTATGATATGTCTGGTCCATACCTTAGGCCTCAACCCCTAAACCTTTAGGTCACAAGACTTTCTACCCTCTAGGTCTCTCACCTTACATCTCCACCCTTGGAACTCTTTAATTCCCAATCCTACTTGGTCCAATTAAAAGCGACGCATCTACGTCTCCCGACTCCCGTCATATCCAAGCCATGGCCCTACCACTCTTAAACCTACCAAGTACCAACCTAGTGTCATTCCTTAGCTTCAAAAGACTTTCTGACCTTCAACCCCTTAGGTCTCTAACCTACTTAATCCGAGCCGAGTCCAAACCTCGCCACCTACGAGGTCCACCCTTAAACTCCATGGATCTCAAACCTTTCTTCCCCACGAGTCCAAACCTCAAACATGCTCGAACGCATAGGATCTTCCGCATACCGTGACATGCCATAAAGATATCAAAACCCGTCCGGTCAAAACTCGTGCGCTTAACACCTTTGGGTCCCATCCCTAGCCTACCTTCACAATCGCCGAACGAGTTTGGTCACGCGCAATGACCTCTAAGACAAACTTCGGTCCTAAGCATACCCAATCCAACTTAGGCACCTATTGTACTCGAGCAAAGTCTTGGACACTCAATCCCTTTACCTAAAGCGCCAACGTGGTCACATATCCAGACTATCTCCCGCACATGGTTCGCACCTAGCACACCTTTGGACCCAAACCCACCATGTCCGCCTTACACCCTTAACTGGTCCCAATCCGTTGCTCCTTGGCCGACTTCAAGCCTGCTTGATCCTAACCCATAACGCGGTTTCTCTAGGACAAATGACTTACCCGCTTGAAAGCCTTATGTCCCAACGCTACCTTGCCTAGCCTTCGATCTCCTAGATCTCACGCCTACCATTCCATTAGGCCCCGGTCTCCTAAACACATGTCTGAGTCTTACCTTAGCTAAACCCTAGCACTCTAGCCTAGGTCTAATCTATCGAGCCTATCCAGCCACGAGGTATCAAGCTCATTTGCCCCAAACCGCAACACTCTTAGACCTCAAACTTGCTCACTCTAAACCAAGACAAACCTTTAAATGCTTTCGGTCTCCAAACCCTAGCCTTAAACCTAGGTAAACACATTCTCTAAACCCTAGCCTCAAGCCTAGGTAGTCATATCATTCTCTCTGAACCCTAGCCTCAAGCCTAGGTAATTACATCCTTTCAAACCCTAGCCTAAAGCCTAGGAAGTTACATCCTTCTTAAACCCTAGCCTTGATCCTAGGTAGCTACACCCTTCCTAAACCCTAGCCTCAAGCCTAGGTAGTCGCACTCTTTCTAAACCCTAGCCGCAGGGCCTAGGAGACTATATCCTCACTAAACTCTATCATAGAGCCTAGGATTCAACATTCCCTTCAAACCCTAGTCCTAGACCTAGGAAATTCCTTCACCTTAGTCTCAAAATATAGGAAATTTACAATCTTAATCCCCCGTCTTATTGAACCCTAACCCAAAACCTAGGATACAATGCCCTGTCCAAAACTTAATCAACCCTAGCCTCAGGCCTAGGAAGCCGCATTCGCTCTAAACCATAGCCTCAAGCCTAGGAAGTCACAACCTTTCCAACTCCTAGCCTTATGTCTAAAAAGCCAATGCCTTTGCAACCTCTGAGCCTACCACAACTCCAAGCCCTAGCCTCCTAGACCTAGGAAATTCCTAAACCCTAGTCCTAAACCTAGGAGAGTCATGGTCCTTAAACACCAGTTTCCAAACCTTTGTTCGAAACCCTAACATCTAGGAAGTTCCCAAACCTCAAAGCCCTAGCACTAAGCCTAGGATAGAATACTGTCCTCATGCTTAAATGAACTCCAATCCCTAGCCTGTAAGCCTAGGTAACCCACATTATCTCCAAGACATAATCTAAATCCCAAGAAGCCGTGACATCTTTGGCATCCCTATCTCAAGATTAGGAGATCACCATCTTCCTTATTCCCCTTCCTTAAAGAGCCTTAGGTCCTACCTCTAGGCAACCAAGAAAAATGTCCCTTACCTAACACCTTGGTCTCAATGGCTCGTAGCCTCATTCCCTCCTAAATTAGGATAAGCGGAACCCAGATCATGTTTCCCATATTAGCAACTCCCCGAGAGTCCATCTCCTTCGCGTCTCCCTAAAGGTCCTTTGCCCTTGTGACTCACCAAAGAGTCCTTTGTGACTCCCCGAGAGTCTATCACCTTTGTGACTCCCCGAGAGTTCATCCCGTTTGCGACTTCATAACAATCCATCATCTTTGCCTCCACATGCAAAATTTCAGTTTTACCCCTAGTACATTCCCCTTTGTTCATTTCAGGTGCCCTTAGCACTATTGTGACTGATATTCATTACCTTTGGGAATGGAAAGCCCCTTAAAATTTCCATTCTTCACCGAATATTTGCTTAGGATCCGTATGATTGTAGAGACTTCGGCGCCTCTATGACATACGCATCCTAGATCGATCGCGATTGGCAGAAGCCTCGGCGTTTCTGTTGGCGAGAGATCCAGCATCTATTATTTTAGCATTTCCTAATATTTGCTTAGGATTCGTATGGTTGTAGAGACTTTGGCGCCTCTATGACATACGCATCCTAGATCGATCGTGATTGGCAGAAGCCTCAGCGTTTCTGTTTGCGAGAGATCCAGCATCTATTATTTTAGCATTTCCTAATATTTGCTTAGGATTCGTATGGTTGTAGAGACTTCGGCGCCTCTATGACATACGCATTCTAGATCAATCGCGATTGGCAGAAGCCTCGGCGTTTCTGTTTGCGAGAGATCCAGCATCTATTATTATAGCACTTAGGATTCGTATGGTTGTAGAGACTTTGGCGCCTCTATGACATACGCATCCTAGATCGATCGTGATTGGCAGAAACCTCGGCGTTTCTGTTGGCGAGAGATCCAGCATCTATTATTTTAGCATTTCCTAATATTTGCTTAGGATTCGTATGGTTGTAGAGACTTTGGCGCCTCTATGACATACGTATCCTAGCTCGATCGTGATTGGCAGAAGCCTCGGCGTTTCTGTTTGCGAGAGATCCAGCATCTATTATTTTAGCATTTCCTAATATTTGCTTAGGATTCGTATGGTTGTAGAGACTTCGGCGCCTCTATGACATACGCATCCTAGATCGATCGCGATTGGCAGAAGCCTCGGCGTTTCTGTTTGCGAGAGATCCAGTATCTATTATTTTAGCACTTCTTAATATTTGCTTAGGATTCGTATGGTTTGTAGAGACTTTGGCGCCTCTATGACATACGCATCCTAGATCGATCGTGATTGGCAGAAACCTCGGTGTTTCTTTTGGCGAAGGATCCAGCATCTATTATTTTAGCACTTCCTAATATTTTCTTAGGATTCATATGGTTGTAGAGACTTTGGCGCCTCTATGACATACGCATCCTAGATCGATCGTGATTGGCAGAATCCTCGGCGTTTCTGTTGGCGAGAGATCCAGCATCTATTATTTTAGCATTTCCTAATATTTGCTTAGGATTCGTATGGTTGTAGAGACTTTGGCGCCTCTAGGACATACGCATCCTAGATCGATCGTGATTGACACGGCGTTTCTGTTTGCGAGAGATCCAGCATCTATTATTTTAGCATTTCCTAATATTTGCTTAGGATTCGTATGGTTGTAGAGACTTTGGCGCCTCTATGACATACGCATCCTAGATCGATCGTGACTGGCAGAAGCCTCGGCGTTTCTGTTTGCGAGAGATCCAGCATCTATTAGCATTTCCTAATATTTGCTTAGGATTCGTATGGTTGTAGAGACTTTGGCGCCTCTAGGACATACGCATCCTAGATCGATCGTGATTGACGCGGCGTTTCTGTTTGCGAGAGATCCAGCATCTATTATTTTAGCATTTCCTAATATTTGCTTAGGATTCGTATGGTTGTAGAGACTTTGGCGCCTCTATGACATACGCATCCTAGATCGATCGTGATTGGCAGAAGCCTCGGCGTTTCTGTTTGCGAGAGATCCAGCATCTATTAGCATTTCCTAATATTTGCTTAGGATTCGTATGGTTGTAGAGACTTTGGCGCCTCTATGATATACGCATCCTAGATCGATCGTGATAGGCAGAAGCCTCGGCGTTTTGTTTGGCGAGAGATCCAGCATCTATTATTTTAGCATTTCCTAATATTTGCTTAGGATTCGTATGGTTGTAGAGACTTTGGCGCCTCTATGACATATGTATCCTTGATCGATTGTGATTGGCAGAAGCCTCGGAGTTTCTGTTTGCGAGAGGTCCAGCATCTATTATTAGGGTTCGTATGATTATAGAGACTTCGGCGCCTCTATGACATACGTATCCTTGATCAATCGTGATTGGCAGAAGCCTCGGCGTTTCTGTTTGCGAGAGATCCAGCATCTATTAGGGTCCGTATGATTGTAGAGACTTCGGCGCCTCTATGACATACGTATCTTTGATCAATCGTGATTGGCAGAAGCCTCGGCGTTTCTGTTTGAGAGAAATCCAGTACCTATTATTAGGATTCGTATGATTTTAGAGACTTCGGCGCCTCTATGACATACGTATCCTTGATCGCTCGTGGTTGGCAGAAGCCTCGGCGTTTCGTTAGCATAATCGGCAGGAGCCCTGGCGATCCTGATTGCGTTTACCATTCCATCTTGGATTATTTAGACAACGTAGTCTTTATTTTTCCCAAATGACTTCATTTCCTAACGAATGTTCGTTCTTCATACAGGATAGTATCCGTAGGTTTATTATCCCTAGCAGAAGTCCGATGTCTCGTCTTTCCCCAACAGCTCAGAACTACGACCGGCTTGATTCCTCGGAGGATACGTAGGAAACCTGAAAAGGTCCAGCCACTCGACCGACGCGGTCATCTCTCATCCCCAGCAGGTGCACTTTCCTCAGCAGAAGACGTTGCTCCCCATCAGAGGACAGTCATTCCCAATTTCCCATCAGATTTGAACTACGTTTGGCTTGATTCCTCCGCGGATACGTAGGTCGCCTGTCAAGGTTCAGCCGTTCCCTTACCTTTCCTCTGTTTTGAAACTCATGTTTCAGAACGGTTCCTATTTTATCGTCGACCCTCCATTGCCTTGCAAGAAGCGTCGCCGAGGGGCTACTGTTAGTACCCGATCTGAAATGAGTTTATTAGGGCTTTCCCAAATATACAAGGACTTTATAGGAATTAGAAACCTTGCGAAGACTTGTCCCGGATTCCCAAAAATAGCTCAATGTTCTAGAAAAACATTAAATATGGACATTTAGGGTTGCCTTGTATGAACAGTAAAACCCTAGCTTGAATTTCAAGTCAGCGCGCAACGATGGCCACGCGGCCACTTTCGCCGCCGCCCTCAATATTGGCCACGCGGCCACATCCGCCCCGGATGATCTGGACCGTCAGATCTCTCCATCAGTTTCCTATTTAAAGACCTCCCTTGCCTCATAATAAAGGGATCCGAATTTGAGAGCTCTTAAGTGACGATTTTGCTCCCAAATCAAGTCATTCAAGCCTCCAAAAACACTCTCAAGAATCCCAAGAAGATCCAAGGTTATTTCTTGCCAACAAAGGTAAGTTTTCTAACTTTTCTTCATGTTCTTGCATTATTTCTAATGTAGATCTTTAATATTCATATTCTTAATATGTTCATTCATGTGTTCTTCATAATATTCATATTCTTAATATGTTTATTCATGTGTTCTTCATAATATTCATGTTCCTAACATCTTTATTCATATTTTCTTCATGACATCATATGTTCATATATGTTCTTCATATGTTCATCGTGTTCATAGATTAAACCTTATTTATGCCATATTTAGGGTGGCGATCTTCATAATTACATGTTATTTCATAGCCGATGATGATCTAGGGTTCATCAACCGAGGATGATCTAGGAACTACTTCTAAACCCTAAACTTTAGGTAATTCCCCCTCATTATGCATGATCCCGATTCTTCTGCCTATTCTAAATTCTCTGCGAACTACGCTGACCTGAGCTTCTCACCTTGAGAGGAACGTAGGCAATCTTCGGATCCGGTCTCAATCACTAACACACTACATACACCGTATCATGATAGAAAGACCGATCAATTCGGGCAATAGGAGTGATAACGTCCAATATTCTTCTCTTGTTGTAATTTGACCCCCGAACCCATTAAACATGCTTTTTCTCAATGTTTTGGCTATAATTAAAACGGCGTGGCGACTCTCATATTTTAATGTTACTATGAATATTCCCAAATTCAAACACACGTATTCACAGTTATATGTGTCTTGATTCCAATGTTTGTGTACCTTAGGGGCACTATAACAATGTCTTGAGCTTGAACATCCAAAGTATAGGATGATGAACTTGTAAGTATGAGATGGATAACTCATCTACTTATCTTGAACTTGAAGTATAAGACAATTAAATCTTGTACATGACTTGAATATCCAAAGATTGGAATAATAACTTGAGTATAAGATAATTAATTCTTGTACATGTCTTGAACATCCAAATAATTGGATTGAGAACTTGAATGTAAGATGATAAAATCTTGTACTTGCCTTGAAACCAATACATGTGTATGGTAGTAATCTTGTAAGTGTTATAGAACACTAGAAGTATCAGAGCAAGAGTCTTACCTTGAACATCCAAAGAATTGGAGTGTGAACTTGAATATAAAAGGAAGAACTCTTGTACATGTCTTGAAACCAATACGTGTGTATGGTAATGAACTTGAAAGTGCTATGAACAAGCACTAACGTGTTAGAACTATCCTTGGTGTGTATGTGCAAATCTTGCATATAGCTACTTGATAGAATGTGGCTTATTGACTACTTGATATGTGGTATGAATAACCAAAGAGTTAGAATATGGAACTAGATAGAGAATGATCAACTCTATTACATACTCGAATCTAATACGTGTGTATTAAAAGTGCTATGAACAAGCATTAATGTGCTAGTAATTGGTTTTAATCGTGCATATACTCAATGAAGTATATAAAGTATAAAGAAGATATCTTGTTCTTGAGTTGAGTTCCTAAAGAAAGAGGGACTAGTGTAATATGAAGATAATTCATAAAACAATGATTATAGACCTTATTAACGATATATATACGCGAGATATGATTGTGACTAGGTACAATACGACCTATTCGACTACGTGCTTATAGTCTAAGATGTTGGGCTCTACTTGGAAGTAAAGGTATCGTGATAGACACATTAGTGTGTTAAAGATTATATGAATATGTACATGCAAATATTTCATATGACAAAGTGATATAGTATGACTTACCCTACTACTTGGTTGGGGTCTGTTATTAATAGACTCTAATTTGGCTTGATTGTGTTACATGGACACATTATGTACCATTGTTATACTGATTGGTATTCGAAAATATTGAATACGTGTACTTATATTTTGTGATCACATGATTACATGGTTCATGAAGAGCTAGTCCACTACTTTTGGACTTAGTTCTACTCCCGTAGTTCAAGTAAATAATACTTGTGCATTATTGTGTGAGTCCAGCTGGTCCTTGCTTGTTCGGAGATATATAGGTTCACGCTTATCGCGAGTGTTGGGGCTAAGTGATAATCGGGGATCTATGTATCTGCGCTTGACCCCTTACTACCGATCATAGTAAGGGCATATAGCCTCCTTTGTTAGAGCAATACGCCTGATAAAATGACTGCTATACCTCTTGTCTTGAACCTTGTTCTCGAGTGTGACACTGGTTACCGGGTCCTCTTGTGTACTGCACAGCAGCAACTTGATTGATCGTGATTTGTCAACTGCAATAAGCAACGACAACAATGGTTTACTTGGGAGGAATAAGGTTGGAATATCCTTTGTAACGTGTTAGTTTAGCCTTATGTGCTAGCTACTTGATGATTTGGCTTAAACTCTCATATACTTGTTACTTGATGACATCTTGAGCATGACTATTGATAATCTTCTTGATTTGCATGATTACATGATAACATTCTATGTACTTGTACCTAGTAACTTACTGATATTTATCTCACCCCGTTCCTTGTTTATTTGTCCCCCCCCCCAGGAAAGCAAGTGGTAATACGTTGTGAGGCTCGACTTAGCAGGGGCCTACTTGGCAGGTTGTTCTTGTTGGGGATTGTTATCCTTTCCAGTTTTGGTGAGGACGATTTTGTATCAGTTGTTTAGACTCAGTATCTTGGGTAGACTTGTATAGTACTTACTTGTATATAACCACATTTGGTTTAAGTATCTTGGTATAGAACTCGTTGTGAGCTATCTTAGCTCGCTTCTCTTGAGTATATATATGATGTAAGTTTGTTATAAGCAGATGTCATTCAGTTTCTCGTTTCTTGTTAGTCACGCGCACCAGGTTCGAGGTTCTATTAGGGAATCCCGGGACTTGGGGCGTGTCATGGTATATCACTTTAGGGTCTAAATTATCATTAACCCTTCTTTGTAATCTTGTAAAGGCTCATCATATCAATATAAATCTCATAGTTAGAAAATCCAAGACTAACCATCTTGGTAGATGACGTAGATCTTTTATCGATCGAACCTCTCCAAATAGCTTGTTCATTGTTCTTGTTATTTATTTCCTGGTTATTTTATTTCTGAATTATTGCTTTGTTTGATCTTATCATATTGCACTTTATTGCTGCTGTGTTTGTTATTGCTTATTGTCTTAGAATCATTTTGTGCGCTAATGTTTAACCCAAACATAGCGTGCGTTTTTAACTCCTACGCAACCTTTTCTACGTAGAAGTTTTCATGCTTAAAATTCCGCTGTGCAATTCACACTCTTGTTGCGCACTATACTCAGCCAAATTAAGAGCTGTGCGCATACGCCATTGCTTTGCAAAAGGGTACGAAAAGAATTTTAAAACAACTATTCACCCCCCCCTCTAACTATTTTTCAAACCCTTGTTTCCCCATTGGGACTAACAAGTGGTATCAGAACAAACACCTCATAAGACAAGTTTTGTTTTTCAAGCTTAATAGCTTGGGTGCCGATTCAAAATGGCTTCAAAATATTTGGCAATGGCTAACTATACACATGTTCTTGTGCTCGACGAAGATCACTTCGACATCTGGAAGCACTGCATGCTGACTCACTTTTTTTCAATCGACAAGATACTTCATGACGTTGTTCTTGAAGGACCATATGTCCTTATGAAGGCAAATCTTGATGCTGCAACAAACAAGGAAACTCCTACAATCAAGAAGCTCAAGGATGAATGGACAGATGAAGAAAATAAATGGGTTGGCTACGACGGTAGAGCAAGGAACATAATTCTAAGCACCATAGACCTCTCCGCGCACAATCAGATCGTGAGCTGCGCTACTGCAAAGGAGCTATAGGATACTGTTGAAGGCTATGTTGAAGGAGACAAAGTCAGCAAGGAGAATTAGAGACTTGTGGTGCAAAGAAAGTTCATCCGCTTCATAAGAATCGATGGTGAAACCCTGAGACAAACATATGATCGTTACTGCGTAATTGTAAACTCATGTATATCTCTAGGAAAGAAATTCACCATCAAAGAAATTAATTCTCAATTCTTAGACGCGCTTGGTTCTAGATATGTTCATAAAGCTAGTCATTTAGAAGATTATGGATTTCTAGACATTTGACCTCTGCGCAGTTTGTACGCTAATTTAAAAGTGTTCGAGCTAAAACTTGAACGAATTGATGAAACTGAAGGAAAGGGAAAACTAGTTTGCGCAAAAGAAACCCGCGCCTACTCAAACCTCAGACAAAATCTCTACTTCATCTCTGCTGGAAATGGATGATGATAACTTCGCCTTGTTCATAAAGTGATTTCAAAAGTTCAAGAAATTTTCAAAACCTGGATCTTCAAGTAAAACACCAGCAAAGTTCTCTCGAAGCAGATACTCAAAGAAAGATGATAACCTGGTCTGCTACAACTGTAGAAAGCCAGGAAACTTTGCATCAAAATGCCCTACTCCAAAATTTGAGTATATGAAGAAAAGCAACTTCTCGCCAAGATCATCTAAGCGGCGAGGAATGGTTGCTGAAGAAGACTCTGCTGAAAAGGAACTCAGGATGTGGATAGAGACTGACACTGAGGACAGCGATAATGATGATTCTGAAGATGGACTGCTTTGCTTAATGGCTAATGCTGATGACGACAGCGATGTAGAAAATGGCGTTCCAGATATGAACTCACTGAATGCGCCAAGGACAATAGCAAGTAAGAAAGGTCCCACAATTACTGAGCTTGTAGAAATGAGACATTTGACTCCGAGAAGACAGAATGGCAAGTATCTATTTGCCAGAGTTGACTTATCAAAGAAAGTTATAGCTGCCCCTCCGCGCAAAGAACATCTTAAAATTCCTGCTAAAATTGTAAATGAAAATGATGACTCTGCTGCTGAACGAGAGTCCATTTTTTCAACAAGCTGAAAAGGTAATCAAGAAATTTAATTCTATGAAAGAAGCAGTTGACTTATCAATTGGAGAAATTTAACAGCTTACGACGGAGAAAACTTTACTAAAATCTGAGATCACTCTCCTTAAGGAGCAGATCAAGAGTATGACCCCTCTTACTGAAAAGAACCATTTTTGACTGAACAAAATGCGCTATTTAAAGTTAGAAACGAAGAGCTGGCTGCTCAAGTGGATGATCTCACAAAGATCACTGCTGAGTGGACCAAATCTCGTGTCACTATGGATCAGATTCTAGAATCCCAAAAAGCCAGTGGAGATAAAGAAGGCTTGGGGTTCACAACTAGTGACAACTTTAAATGCGCCGTTTGCTCTAAAAAAAGAAAAGGGATTTACCCCCAGCAAACTCATGAAATTCACAAAGCAAAACATTCTTCTTCAAAGGGTAAAGGACATGAGAAAGTCCAGAGACAAAATTTCCATCATGTCTACCCAAAGAAGCAAATTGGAAAAAAGCTAAGGGAAAAGCTAAAGATGAATCTGCGCTTGCCAATTCATACTTTGATTATGGTTGCGCTAACTTCAAATGTCAAATCTGCGCAAAAGAGCCATGCGCATTCTTAAAAAAAGCGCATCCAAACCTCAAAAGATGGTTTTTGTCAAAGCTTGTTCATCCGATCTAGTTAAGAATGCCAAGCCAAAGAATAGTAATGAGTTTGTAAAAACCCAATCTATAAGTAGCTTTCATCATTGTGTTGTGTGTTATGGTTTAGGTCACAAGGCTGCAGAATGCCTTTTGCGATTCGTTCCTAATGACAAAGGACGTAAAAATCCTAAGGTTAAGCAGGAGTGGGTTGTCAAAAGTTGCTAACTCTAGGACCCAAGAATAAAGGGGACCTGTGCTTTAATATCTATCTTTCATTGGATGTATAAGAATGTTATATAATTTAGTGAGAGTATTTTTCAGAAAAATACATTGTTTATTTCTTTAATGAAATTGGTACTTATTAAATTTTGGAAATTTTGCATAATTTTAGATAATGACAACCAACACTCAATCAATTTCGTTGCGATCGGTCCTTGATAAGGATAAGCTTCAAGAGAATGGTACAAACTTCATGGATTGGATCCAAAGCCTAAGAATAGTTCTAAGGCAAGAAGATAAATTGTACATTCTTGATGGGCCTATTCCTGAAGAACCCGCAGCCACTTCCCCTAGGGCAGAGAGAGACAATCACAAGAAACATCGTAATGATTCTAGAGATGTGAGTTGTCTCATGCTCCCGATTATGTGCTTAAAACTTCAACAAAGTTTGGAACATTTGGAAGCCTATGAGATAGGCGTGGAGTTAAGAGACATGTTTCAAGAGCAAGCTATGCAAGAGAGGTATAAAACCATTGTTGCATTCACTTCTTGCAAAATGAGTGAAGGGCAACAAGTGGGTCTTCACATGATTAAGATGAAAAGCTACATGGAGCATCTTGAGAAACTTGGCTATCCAATTCCATTGGAGCTAGCCATGGATCTCATTCTTAATTCATTGCCTAAGAGTTATAATCACTTTGTGATGAACTATAACATGCATGGAATGGATAAGAATCTCTCCGAGTTGCATAATATGCTTAAAACTGCGGAGATGAAGATAGTGGAGAAAGGTTCTCCAGTGCTCATGGTTCATGATGGAAAAGGGCATGGTGCCAAAGTAAAGGGTAAGGCAAAGGTTGTTAAACCCAAGATTAGCAAGGCAAAGGTTTTTAAGGAAGAGCAAAAGAAGAAGAAGAGCAGTGGGACTGCGTCGACTTCAGGTATCTATATGATAGATATTCTCCTTTGTACCACTAGTTCCTGGGTATTGGATACCGGATGTGGTTCTCACATTTGTTTAAATGTGCAAGGACTAAATAATAGGAGACTACTTAAAGAAGGTGAAGTAGACCTACGTGTGGGGAATGGAGAAAGAGTTGCTGCATTAGCCGTAGGAACTTATGAAGTCACTTTACCTTCCGGTTTAATACTTGTTTTGAACAATTGCTATTATGTACCAGATTTAAGTAGGAATATTTCAATTTCTTGTTTGGATAATGAAGATTTTAAATTTCTTATTGAGAATAAGATATTTTCTCTTTATTTAAATGATGTGCTTTATGGTATTGCAAATTTATTTAATGGCCTTTATATCCTTGATGTCAAGAATGAAAATAATGAAAATGTCTATCATATAAATAAGAAATCTAAACCTAATGATGTAAATCATACTTATTTGTGGCATTGCCGTCTTGGTCATATAAATGAGAAGCGTATCTCAAAACTCCATGGGTACGGACTTTTGGGTTCATGTGACCTTGAGTCATATGACACTTGCGAGTCGTGTCTTCTTGGAAAAATGACTAAGACACCTTTCACCAAGTTGGGTGAAAGGGCGAGCGACTTATTAGGGTTGATACATTCCGATGTATGCGGACCACTAAGTAGCAATGCTAGGGGATGATTTCAATACTTGATGGAGAGTGGAGGCGACCCCGTTGACTTTGTGGAGCCACGGGCGTCCCAATAAGGCAGTGAAGGATATGGGGATGTCAAGCACTTGGAAGTCGATCGGCATCATTTGTTTCCCAAACCAAAGGTTCAAAGTGGCCACCCCTAAGACTGAGCGGGCCGTGGAATTATAAGCTTTGACAGTGATCACGGAAGGCTTTAGGTCGGTGGTCTCAAGGCCAAGTAGATCCATCATCTTAGCGGGGAGGACATTCATGGCGGAGCCGTTATCGACCAGAACCCGAGGGAGGTGGCGATCATCCAATTGTACCGTGATGTGAAGGGCCTCGTTATGGCTAGCCCTAAACTTCGGCAAATCCAAATCTGTGAATGTGATGATATTTCCGTACTGAACACTTCCGATCATCTGCACGGCTTCCTCGGGGGTAGCTGTGGTGGGTACCATAGTGTGGGCCAAGCATTCCTCCAACTTGAGCTTATGAGGGTAGGAGGAAGTAAGGAGGGACCACAAAGATATGTTAGCTTGTGTCCTCTTAAGTTGGGCTAAGATGGGATCCTCTTCTCCGGAACCTGGGGGTTTCGCCTTGTCAACAAGAAGGGGAGGCGCTCGGTGTTCCGGTGGTGGAGGTTTCTTAGGGTTTTCCGTGTGCACTTTCCCTGATTGAGTTAATACACTTACTTCCAAGGAGTCATCGACTTTTATCATCTCATCTCCGATAGGCGGAGGGTTTTGGGTACCGTACGGCCATGCCTCCCTCCTTAACTCATTTACCGTGACCATTCGTTTTGGGGTGCATGTTGACCCACAAATTTCTCCTAAGGAGATAGGGTGGTGGTTCTGGCTCTTCCCGGCTCCCACAGTTTCACGGAGCTTTTCCAGGGTGAGCATGCAACAATAATTATCTGGGAACGCTGATCCGTCAAACAGCGGCGGTGGCGGAGATAGTGGTGGCAAAGCTAAGAAATCATCCAGGGCCGGAAATTCCTCTTCTTCCAATTTCGGGGAGAAAACACAAGGAGCCACATTTGAGGATACTTCATCATCATCACTTTCACATAGGATCCGGAGCTCCTTGTGAGGTAGAGAACGAATGGCTTCTTTCATTTGGGTGAGATACCCTTCATAGTCAATCATTTATGGGATCTTTGCGACCTCGGACCCGTTTCGTTTAATTGTCCTCTTTCCCGTAGATGAACTACATGCCTCAATGATATGGAAGCAATCATCATGGGAAAGGCTATCCCCATTCGAGCCTTGGCTTTCGCTGTCCAACGTACTCTTAATGGACTTTTCCATCTCCTCCATGCATTGTTCAAACGTTAAGTCATATTCGGTGAGTGTTATTACGACTAATTCATCGGCGTTTTGGTGGGGTACCCTTGCACTCATCACATTGGCGATCATAAAATCAGATGGGCACCTCATATCTCCCTCTTGCACACATGCCCATAAAGCTTCCTTCCATTCTTCCCCAATCTGAGCCATTGGGACATTGAATTCCAAAAGGTTCACAGGTGTAGGCTCCTCGAACTCAATCATATTAATGCCTTGGTTGTTGGGGAAAGGGTTATTAATCACGCTCGGGCCACGGGGGTGTTCAAGTTTCCCTTTGTCAATGAGGTCGAGGATGATGCATTTTATCACGGAGCAATCATCGGTATCGTGGCCATGATAATTGTGGAAGGCGCATCTTTTGTTTTGGTCAAGGGGTTTCTCAGGATTCTTTGGCTGATAGTTGACCAAAGGTTTTACAAGGCCTTGCTTGACTAACCCTTCGAACACCTTACTTATAGGCATTCCGAAATCCTCAAACCTTACATACTGACGCCTTACTGCAGTCCCACCCTTTTGAGAGGCTTGCCTTGAGCTTCCTTCTTGGATGCTGTTAACCGTTCCAGGGTTTCTTTCCCTTTACCGGTGGTCGGAGGGCGGTACCTATAGGAGTTCCCGCTATTTTGGGCCGGAGACTGCTCATTGAGAGCCTTCTCAAATTTGGATCATGCGGTTACCATGGTTCGGAGATTGGGGTAGAAGTGATGGCTGATCAAAGCTCGCAGTTGGAGTTTCAGGCATGACTGAAATATATCCAACTGTTCATCCTCGTGGTGGGAGGATTGGAAATTTCTCCCAATTTGTAGTTCCATCTTTTGTAAAACTCACTGATCGGCTCTTCGGTCTTTTGCAGTGTGCTTTGCAAATCGGTGCGATTGTTTCCCACCCCTCCAAGTTAGAACGGTACTTGGTGAGGAATGCTTCCTTAACCCGGTCCCATGTGGTTCGAGACTCATCCTTTAAGTTGAAGAACCATTTGAGTGCATTTCCCCTTAAGGACAACTGAAAGTGATCAGCCATTTGCTGCACGGTGCAACCCTTCGCCCTCATCGCCAAGGTGTAGGTGTTGAGGTGAGTCTGGGTGTAACGACCCAAAAACCCGTATCTATTTTCTTAGTAATAAATATTATTTATTTATTTATTTAATTATGTGTGCATTTCGTGTTTCATAATATTTTATGTCTAGAATTTTAATTTATCATTTGTGCTAGTGTGGAACTTTTTGGGTCTTAGTTGATAGTGGGGAAATGGATTTAATTGTTCCTAGTTGGGTCTAGAGGGGGCCTAGGTGTAACATTCTATTAACCATCCTACACCTCCCTCCCTACTCCCCTTTCTCCCTCACTCTTCTCTTTCTCCTGTACACTCAATCTCTCTCTCCCTCTTTCCCCATTGTTAAAGAAAAGGTAAGAACTCTCTCCTTCTCTCTTCATTTTGACCATCTTCCTCCCATTATTTCTTAATGCTCATTTTATGAAAAATACTTAGATCGTCGCTAGGATCGTAAAGAGCTAAGAAAAGTCGAATTCCGTCATCTTTCATAAATTCCAAGTAAGTTACTTTTCCCCCATTTTTATGTTAAAATGCTCATTCTATGTTCATATGACGATTTAGATGATATACATTGATTTTGGTTGAGTTTTGAACTCATTTGGATTTTTAATTGAATTTTGTGATATTTGGAATGTTGGGATTTAAATCTTAGTTTGAAGTTGATAGATGATGTTATTTAGGTCCTTTCTAGTTTATAATTGTTTGGTTCATGATTATGCTTAGTGGAAAGTTTGGTTGTGGTTGATTTTGAGAATTTGTGAAATGGGTAAGGAAATTGAAGAACCCAGCTGCTGATTCCCGACCCAGAACCAGACCGAGCGCCCGCCCGGGTTTAGTTAGGCGCCCGTCCACCTGGCTTTTTCCTTCGGCCAAACCTTCTGGTCATTTAAGCGCCCGCCTGCCCCCTACCGCGCGCCCGCCCGCCCTGTTTCTGGAAATTCTTCTTTTGGTTGTTTAAAACTAGATTTCTTCCTTAGTTTAAATTTTATTACTCTAATTAATTTAAGTTAACACCGTGGAACACTTTATTAATTGGAAATGGGTCCCTTTGTGAATAAAAATGTTATGGAATTTGATTCAGTATCGTTTTGGGAATGTTGAACATCTTTGATGTGTTGTTTGGATTGGTTTACCTTTATAGTGATTTATTTGAAATGGTTCCGTTGTGAACAAATGTGTTATGGAATTAGTCTAAGTATTGTTTGGGAATGTTTGGTCATCTTATGAGGTGTTCATGATTTTGCCAATCGAATTGATTTTTGGATTAGACTTGGTCTAGGTTTTAGGCGATATCCTATAGTACCTAGAGGGTTGTTATTGAACACTAAAGTCTAGAGTTTAGTCCGGTTGTGATCATGTACTAATAGGTGTAACCTTTTGGGTTCATTTGGAATGTTAAGAATTGGTTCGTTTATGAACGGATGTAAAGAGTGATTCGGTGATTGGGTACCTGCGGTTTTGATTTGCCTTAAGGTGTATTTGTTCGGATTTCCTATTTGGAATTCCAAGTGTAAAGGGATGATTGAGTTCTTGGTCATAGTACTCTTTACGAGTAGACGTTTAGGTTATTCTTGGTAATTGTCATTATACTATTTGTGAGCGACCGTTTGGGTTGTACTCTTTATGAGTAACTTGTGAGTATCATCTTTAGGATGTGTTTGGTATGTGCCTTATCATGGAATCATCATGTTTTTATGGTCAGTGTTGTTGGGCCCTCTATGAGAAATCTCGTTTATCGTTGTTGGACTCTTTATGAGAAACTTCTTGTATCGTTATTGTTGATCTCTTCATGAGTAACTGTTTGCATCTTCTGTGATGAGCTTGGCTTGGTTCCCTACTTTGGAATCATTGCCCCCGTTGTTGTTTCAAGCGAGTATTTATTACTATGTGCTTGTTTAAGTCCAGTTGGCATTTGTGGTTGTGGTCGGGGCGATGGGGAAGATTATAATGGCAACGAGCCGAGTCCATTATAATGTGATCCATTGTTTTTCCCTTATTTTTCCTCTTCCAGATTGGCCTTGGTTGGGATGAGCTAGCTTCCTTCGGAAGTAGTCTAGCTAACCTTTTTGGGTTTTGACTTTGTGTCATCTCCCTGTCCTTTGTGACATGTTACATGTTATGGTTCCGGTACCGGGGTTGTGATCTTCAGCTGTATGCTACTACGAAGATTGATTGATTGATTGATTGGTCGGTTCTGACCGGGGTTTTCTCTTCAGCGATTATGCTGCTATGAAGATGGTTTGATTGGTTGAAGCTGCGCAGTGATTGTTCTATTGGTTTGGTGAAACCTTGGCTCAGTATCCTTTGTAACGTGTTTATTTCGGTCTTATGTGCTGCATGATGAGTTAGTCGTTATTTCCAACTGGTATGGGATAGTTGGTGATAGGGAGCTTTCTCATTTGTTGTTATGTGATTTACTTGTTCAGTTATATCGTTGATTGCATGATATTATGCCATGTAGCTGCATTAGTAACTTACTGAGATTTTATCTCACCCCGTTTCTTTTATCCTTGTTTTCCTTAACCCCCCCCCCCCCAGGGAAGCAAGTGGTAGCGTTGAGGTCCATTGTAGCAGGAAATCTTCTGAGCAGGTTGACCTTCTTTTGGATAGTTGATCTTCGGAGTTCTTATGTATCTTTGTAGTGGGATTTGAGGTCGTTTAGTGTTATGTAACTATTATTATCTTTTGGGTATTATATTATTATAAATGTTCTTGCTTCCGTGTTGTATTAGTCTCCGAGTTATAATATCGTTGAGGTGTCGTGTGATGGTTATGGTTTTATAGTCGGATTCACGCGCCGGTTTGGTATTTGGCATTTTTGGAGATGTGTATTATGTAAATTTTATATTTATGGATTTTTAGAATTTCCGGGGCGTAACAGTTGGTATCAGAGCAATGGTTTTAGATCTTGAAGGAGAATAAGAACTCTGATATTGAATAGGTTTCAATACTTGGGTGTTATAATTGTGAGCGGTTTAGGAACTAAGTTTTCTTGAAAGATGAGGTTAAGGTAGAAGTTGGTTGAGCTACGAGTCGTGATATGACGTCTAGTGTTTCTTCTCTTGGGTACATCAAGTATAGGATTGGTGTTAATAGTGTTGGTCCCCTTGGGGTTAGTTGCTTTGGGAATCGAGAGTGCCAGTTTTGAAGGCTCGGGCATATCTATTTCGTAAAGTGGACAACGTTTCGTGCTATGTTCGCATGTTTGTTATCATTCATGGATTTGTTGTTGAGGTGTATTCTCGAATACGGAACTATGTAATTGTTGCTGGTATGTATAGGGTGATTTAGTTATGTCGCCTATGCGGGGTATTGATGAGTTAAGATAAGCTACAATACTGATAGGTGAATCAGTGAACATATAGTATCGATTGGGTTAATAGAGTTAAAGATTCAATTTGAGAATTTCTTGATAAGAGATCTTTCTTTACTTTTAGTGCATCCGCGTGAGTGCATCGGAATTGTTTACTATGAGGAAATACTTAATTTATTATGGGTTATCTTAAGAAGTTGAGTTATGATACTTTTGGGTTCATTTTTGTACATGACTGGAGTTGAGTTAAAGCAATATGAGTTATGAGTATATTGTGGAAGTTATAATCATTAATGATGGTAAGCGCGTTAAGTTTAAAGGACTAAACATATTTTGAGAAGGTGAGAATTTCTCAAGCAATATTAGAGGCATTTTGGGTTTTAGTGAACAGTTGTCACATGGTTCTGGATATCTTCTTTGTGGCGTTTCTCGTTTGGATTAAGGATTTGTAAAGAAAGTTGGGTATTGATACTTGAGCATATTAAGGGATACTATGATTTTGTATTAGGACAGTTGAAATGTGCTAGCTAATTAGATTATTGTGTTGGATACCGTTGAGCCTAAGTAATATTGGGTTAATAAATGTGTACGTGAAAGACTAATTTGGGTTAACCATTGATCGAGGTTCAAATCAAAGAATTGGGACGGAACAGTTTTTTTAATATTTCGGATTATTAGTGATTTTTTTTTTGTAATATCTTTTAGAGTTGTAAGTTGTAATATATTGATATTTATGAAGATAAATTTCGAAAATTTTGGATCGTTCCAGTTCTACGATAATGGTAATCCTTAGAGTATAGTCACTTAGGTGAACATTTGGAGGATGGAAATTTCTTTAGCTTCTCATAGTTTAAGAAGTTGAGTAAGCTCGAGATGGTTTAATGTTTTGAGTTTCTTGGAAGTAATATTAAGTATGCGATTATCTAATGGAAGTATCTTTACAGTATAATTGGGGTTGTGAATAAGACAAGTTTGTAGTATCTCGAGAATTATGTTTAAGAGAAGTTCGGATTCTTCGATTTTAGACTTGAGTATGGATTTTTGTTAGTATGAAGATAGCGATTGAAGAAGGTTCTGTGCGAGAGATTATTATGTTGTAAGCCTTATTTAAGGTTTCTATATAAGGGTTTAGAATGGATAATGGTAAATTCGGGAAAGGACGGAACTAAAGTATCCGTGGCTACTTGATCATTCGGGAAAGTGTCTCTAAAATTCGGGTTAATGAATAGCGCTATCTGTGACTAGGGAATGGTTGTGATTTTAGTAATATTGCCTTAGCAAATTATAGTTTGTTTTTGTGGGACCAAGTTTAGAAATGATGTTAATGAGTTATCAATGTTGAATGGTTATGTGTTCTTCGAAAAGATAAATATTGGTTAATACAAGTGGGTTGAGAAATACAAAGTTATAATTGTAATATGTTTTATCATGAGGAAGATGATTTTAGTAGTGGAATCATATTGATCTTAATAGACTTCTCAGAGTGTTATGGAAAGTTATTGGGTCTTGTTATAATATTAAGAAACCTTTGGAACCGATGTATATATTTTAAAGAATATTCTACGTGTGTGTGGAATTGATTCCGAATACTATTGGGATAATGAAAAATGAAACTTATCGATGTTGTTGATTTAAGGGTTGATGGTGAGCGTAATGCTAATTAGGATCAAATCAGTTATGTCTCAGAATTGGTGATCAAGTGATAGTCTTGAGAATGTGAAATTCAGTATGAAAGAGGAAGTTAACTTTAGAATGTTTAATATGAGTATACCTGAGATATGTATATGATTAATATATGTTGGTTTATTTGAGTCATGGAGACTATGTCTGAAAATTTTGTTGAGTACTCGATTGAGGTTATGAGTTCTATGGGAGAATCGATATGTTGTCGCCTCATTATGACCGCTGTTGTGAAGTTTGATGAGTGAATTCGTGGGCGAATTCTTTTTAAGGAGGGTAGATTGTAACGACCCGAAAACCTGTATCTATTTTCTTAGTAATAAATATTATTTATTTATTTATTTAATTATGTGTGCATTTCGTGTTTCATAATATTTTATGTCTAGAATTTTAATTTATCATTTGTGCTAGTGTGGAACTTTTTGGGTCTTAGTTGATAGTGGGGAAATGGATTTAATTGTTCCTAGTTGGGTCTAGAGGGGGCCTAGGTGTAACATTTCTATTAACCATCCTACACCTCCTCCCTACTCCCCTTTCCTCCCTCACTCTTCTCTTTCTCCTGTACACTCAATCTCTCTCTCCCTCTTTCCCCATTGTTAAAGAAAAGGTAAGAACTCTCTCCTTATCTCTTCATTTTGACCATCTTCCTCCCATTATTTCTTAATGCTCATTTTATGAAAAATACTTAGATCGTCGCTAGGATCGTAAAAGAGCTAAGAAAAGTCGAATTCCGTCATCTTTCATAAATTCCAAGTAAGTTAATTTCCCCCATTTTTTATTGTAAAATGCTCATTCTATGTTCATATGACGATTTAGATGATATACATTGATTTTGGTTGAGTTTTGAACTCATTTTGATTTTTAATTGAATTTTGTGATATTTGGAATGTTGGGATTTAAATCTTAGTTTGAAGTTGATAGATGATGTTATTTAGGTCCCTTTCTAGTTTATAAATTGTTTTGGTTCATGATTATGCTTAGTGGAAAGTTTGGTTGTGGTTGATTTTGAGAATTTGTGAAATGGGTAAGGAAATTGAAGAACCCAGCTGCTGATTTCCCGACCAGAACCAGACCGACGCCCCGCCCTGGTTTAGTTAGGCGCCGCCCACCTGGCTTTTTCCTTCGGCCAAACCTCTAGTCATTTAAACGCGCCCGCCTGCCCCCTACGCGCGCCTCCCGCCCTGTTTCTGGAAATTCTTCTTTTGGTTGTTTAAAACTAGATTTCTCCTTAGTTTAAATTTTATTACTCTAATTTTTAAGTTAACACCGTGTAACACTTTATTAATTGGAAATGGGTCCCTTTGTGAATAAAAATGTTATGGAATTTGATTCAGTATCGTTTTGGGAATGTTGGACTCTTTGATGTGTTGTTTGGATTTGGTTTACCTTTATAGTGATTTATTT